>APFE031682407.1:22183-45542 GCA_000404065.3 Pinus taeda | reverse complement strand
GTTGTCACTTCTAAATGGCTTTACAAGATAAAGCATGCAGCAGATGGAAGTACAGAAAAGTATAAGGCTTGTTTTGTCACTCGTGGCTTCTCCCAGAAGGAAGGTATAGACTATGACGAGATATTTGCACCTGTTGCTAGATATACCACCATCTACTCGATCATATCCCTTGCAGCTTCACAAGGATGGAACCTACATTAGATGGATGTCAAGACCGCGTTCTTGCATGGTTCGATAAATGAAGAGGTTTATGTGGAGCAACCCGAAGGATTTGAGATGTATGATCGAAAATCTCATGTATGCAGGTTGAAGAAGGCTCTCTATGGGCTGAAGTAAGCACCTCGAGCATGGTATGAGAGGATCGATGGCTACTTGATGAAGCTGGGATTCACTAGGAGTGAAGCCGATCCTAACCTTCACTTTAAGGTTGAAGATGACAAAACTCTCATACTGCTGTTGTATGTGGATGACCCCTTTCTAACAAGTGCAGACCCTCTCATTCACAAATGTAAGAGGGAGTTGGCTTCTAAATTTGAAATGAAGGACCTAGGACTGATGCACTAATTCCTAGGACTTGAAGTATGGTAGAAGCGAGGAAAAATTTTCCTATCTCAAGGAAAATATGTGGTGAAGATATTGGAAAGATTTGGTATGGTGGACTGCAAGCCTGTTACTACCCCGATGGAGCTTGACCTTAAGAAGTTAAGTGGTAGCGCTACTGGACTTGTTTTACGAAATGCCACCGAGTATCGTCAACTCGTCGGCGCATTAATGTTCTTAGTGAACTCCCTTCTAGATATATGCTTCGTAGTCAACATATGGTTGAACCTCACCACATACATTGGATTAGTGCCAAGAATCTATTGAGATATCTTCGTGGCACAATTACTTATGGGTTAAGATACACTATCGAAGATGTGAGACTACTTGGATACACTGATAATAATTGGGCAAGCAATGTGGTGGACCGTAAGAGCACTTTCAGGTTTTGTTTCTCCTTGGGATCTGCCTCGATATCCTGGATGAGCAGGAAGCAGAAGTCAGTGGCTTTGAGCACCGCCGAGGCAGAGTATATTGCTACTAGCATGGCCTCTTATGAGGCAGTCTAGTTGTGAAAGCTCTTCAGTGAGCTGTTTGGATTTACATTGGATAACATCGTGATCCTATGTGACAACCAGAGTGGGATTCGTTTGTCAGAGAATCATGTATTTTATGATCGCTCCAAGCATATCGATATTAGGTACCACTATATTCGAGATATGGTGCAGCGGGGAGATATAAGGCTCCAACATATCGGTACAGATGAACAGGTCGTCGACATTTTGACAAAGCCCCTAAGAAAGGTCAAATTTTTACTTTCCAAGAACGACTTGGTGTCGTTCAGAAACCCTTTGATGAGGGTCTTGTATGATGTATTGAACTCTAGGAGCTCCGGGGGGGGTGCGGGGTACTTCTTGGAGCGACATATGACCACAGGGTGACTCACCATCCCCTGGTGGTGTACGTGACACCCCGTGGCGACTATGTAGCAGGATGATTAGTTCTCCCGTGAGGTCTGGATGATATGTTCTCCATGACGATTATGTAGCAGGATGATTAGTTCTCCTGTGAGGTTTGGATGATGTGTTCTCCATGACGATTGTGTAGTAGGATGATTAGTTCTCCTGTGAGGCCTGGATGATGTGTTCTCCACGGCGACTGTGTACATGATGATTCACTCTCCTGTGGACAAGATGACTCGCTCTCTTGTGACAAGATGATTCGCTCTCTTGTGGGATAGGATGATTCACTCTCCTGTGGACAAGATTGATTAGTTCTCCTATCGAGGCATCCTACCCATGTAGTCTGGGACTCATGGGAAGTACCTCTCATCTGATCAATGAGTAGGGAAATGAGGATAGGGACCATAGTAGTACTGATGGATGCATCACGGTATCTACCGTACTCCCTATGCTATGATGACTTTCATTGATCTAGGATAAATGATACTGGTCTGGGACCAGTGGTAGGAGTTGTACCCACTATGACACCAAATTCGGGTCGGTTGAGGACTGGTTTGGGACCAGTGGTACACACTCTGAGACTGACTTTGAGTCAGTGGAGGATGGCATGATGCATCCTCGATCATTTCTTCTTCTTCATAATTCGGACAAAGCAGAGCAAAGCAAAGCAAAGAATAACAGAGCAGATCAGAACAGGGTAGAACAGAATAGAGCAGAATAGAGCAGAGCAGAGTAGGGGTCAAGCTATACAGGGTAGTGCATCTGATGGATGGATAGTAGTGACCGACAGACAAATCGCAGATGGAGTTCTCCCTAGTTGAGAGGGAGTGTTAAAATTGGCAACTAGGGCCAAACTCCATGTGGTTCATATTATTCATGGCTAATAATATTTTTATTAGATTTCTCTCGTCAAGAGGTGTAGGATTGATCTAAAGATCATCCGATTCCAATAAGTATTTATGGAGATATGAATTTATTTTGATTATGGAATAATTATCAAGCCGACCAACAACTCATGTAGGCTCAAAAGCCCAACAGTCGCATCTATTCAATCATCAACATTTGTATATAAATACAGGAGGTCTTTTCCTCATTTGGACACACTCATCTCATCACATCTCTCTCTCTCCTACGCAGAAAAGAGGCTCTTCTCCTACTGCGCAGAAAAAGACTCTTCTCTCACACGTGTGGAAGGAAGGACACAGACTTAGGGCTGCAACTGCAAATCGGAAGTTTGACGAGTGTGGACCATCAAACTCTCTCTCATAATTGTGTTGTAGGTGGAACTGACTCTCCTCAGAAGGCCACATTTTTTGGTGAAGGAATCAAGTCGATCCGACGGTCGGTTTGCAAGATATTGTCTTCCCTAGTTGAGGGCTGATCTAGGGTTTGTTGTTGCTTATGTAAATCAGGTTTATGTACTATTTATCTTTGCTAAATTATTGAAGATAAAAGAAGATTTGATCAAAGGGTTTCCCCATATTGGGGTTTGTCCCTGGCTAGCCGCCACATCTTGTGTCTCTTGTCTTGGCTTGTTTTCCTGTCGATCATTTAATGTTCTATCTGCACTTTACTTAATGTACATGTGATTGCTAATCAATGGATAATAATAAGAAAAGAAGTAAACTAGTCTAAGCATAGAACATAACATAAATTAACAAGACAAGATATAGACCTTGTTGACATGGTGATAACCTCAATAAGGGAGCAGTTATGATTTCAGTGAAGGCACAACCATTGTGAGACAATCATGATCTCGATGAGTATAGGAGTAGACCTCATGGAGATCTCAGTGGTATGGTGAAGACCTCAGTGAAAGTGTAGTAATGATGTTGCAACAATGAAGATCTCAGTAGTGCAGTAGTGATGGCCTCAATGATGTAGCAATGAAGATCTCGGTAGTGCAGTAGTGATGGCCTCAATGATGCAACGATGATAATGATCTAAGTAATGACAAAGAAGAGGATTGGTGTTCTAGTTTTGGAGTGGCATAATAGGTCAAGGGTCATGGGCTTGGTATTTGTAAATTGGAATCTCTATAAGAAGAATTTTGTGCGGGCTTTCCTCTCCAAGAGGGAGATGTTTTGGCCCTTGTAGAAAGCCAACATCGTGTTGTCTCTTTGTTTTCAGTAGCTATTTGATGAACTAAGAATACACACTCTAATAATAATAACAAGTGAAGATCGTGCTAAGAAGTAAAGGTAAATACATCACAAATAGTTATTATGCAAGAAAAATCTCATTAACTACATTAGCCCTAGATTCTTCAACAGTTAATAAGATTGTTCTTGAAGGAAGAATCTGTAGATGCTAGGTTTTGTTCCAGGAATTCTCGTTTGAAGTTGTTGTAAAGTCGGGTCGTGCTAATGTGGGGCCATATCACCTTTCTCGCTTGAATTCTAGGGAAGCGCAAGGTTCACTTGATGATCAATTGTCTTATGTTGACTTGTTCAGGATTAGAGTTGTGCTAGATCATCTTGAAGATGTTGCATTACTTCTAACAATTAGTAAGTGCCCCGAGGACTATACTACAATGCAGAAGAAGCATTTGGTGGTGCTTGCTGCATATTATCAGCTAATTATAGGCCAATTGTACAAGATGGGACTTGATCATATCCTACATAGATGTACTCTCAATCATGAGAGAGATGTTATTTTATGGGAGTGCCATTGTGGTGTTGTGGGAGGTCATGTTGGAGGGAAGGTGATTGCAAGAAAAGCATTGCAAGATGGATTATTTCGGATGACTCCTTTCAAATATGCCAAGGAGTATGCAAGGAACTATTGTAGTAGTGTTTTTGTAGCAATAGGTTACCAAAAGACACCTCCTTAGCAGTTGGTTGTTCCCTACAAAGGAATACAAACAATTTGGTTGTTTTCAATGAACAAGCATGATGAAACAAAGCATTGCAAATGGTGAGAACAATGCATATACAAACATAAACTAAAACAAAGAGTTAAACACAAATAATTCTTGATGAAGCAAACAAGTCAACAAAATTATGGAAAATGGATCCCTTTATTGGTTGTTGGTGGTAAAAGATGAATACAATAGATGAATATTAAACACTTGAAGAGAACTCTTTGAGCTATGGTGCTCAAAAATACTCAGCAAGGAGGTTCCTTTCCTCAATCTCTTTGCAATTTTATCCTCTATATCAACGAAGTATCAAGGCTCTCTCAATGGTGAAATCCTCTCCACATTAGAATGATGGATTACTAAGAAGCAACCTTGCCAAAACAATAGTGCTCTACTTCTTCTACTTCAACAATGAAATGAAGAATTGCTATGATAGCAATGTTTCCAACATAGCATTGTCTTCTCTTTGTTTCTCCCATGGCATGTTTATATAGAATTTTTTGAGTTTCTCTTCCCACTCTTGGTTCATGAATGAAAGTGACTTATGAGCAGGACAGGGTTGCATATCTTTAGGGAGACTCAAATTCGAATTTCCTTGACTGGAACATGTTAGGGAATCATTTTCCAAGTGTGGGAAATGGTCATAAATTTTCTGAGTTGGATTTTTCTTCGACCAGGCGGATTTTGAAAGAAATGCCATGCAGATTAATTTATTCTTGAGGATAACCCGCACAGTCTAATTTTACACATACAACCTTAGAAGAAATTAAATTTTTTGATATTTCCTAATGTTTTCAGCTGAAAACCTTCACCTGTACGTTCCGCTGGATAACTTTGGGCATATTTTGGATAGTACGAATGTGTGTACAATTTTATGGTGTTAACAGTTTCCCCTGATGTATGAGTTTAGGGGAAAACATATAGTCGAAATACATCACGTTTTATTTTTTGACTCAGAATCTGATCAGCTTCTTAATAGAGAGAATAATTGTTGCAGATATGAGTAGGGAAAAACCTTAACTAAGAATAAAAGATAACCATGCTCTGAAAAAAAAGTGCTTATACAAGGCAGGAAGGTTACATGCTCATTATGATGACTAGTGACTATTTGTTACAATCATATGGGAAGTATTCTTGTCAAGTCAGTGTTGGAGTGGCTAACATGTTGATTGTTGATGATGGTAACTTCTTACGCCCTAAAGGGCACTTCTGACACATAGACAAAGTCAGGTGCCCCATACATCAAGAAAAGGTGAAGCACTGCTAGGAGTGCCATTGTGGTGTTGTGGAAGGTCATGTTGGAGGGAAGGCAACTGCAAGGAAAGTGTTTCAGGTTGGATTATGTTGGATGACTCTTTTCAAATATGCCAAGGAGTATGCTAGGAACTACTATAGTAGTTTTTTTGTAGCAATAGGTTACCGAAAGACACCTCCTTAGTAGTTGTTTGTTCCCTACAAAGGAACACAGACAATTTGGTTGTTTTCGGTGAACAAGCATGATGAAAAAAAGCATTGCAAATGGTGAGAACAATGCATATACAAACATAAACTAAAACAAAGAGGTAAACACAAAAATAATTCTTAATGAAGAAAACAAGTCAACAAAATTATGGAAAATGGCTCCCTTTATTGATTGCTAGTGGTAGAAGATGAATACAGATGATGAATATTAAACACTTGAAGAGAATTCTTTGAGCTATGGTGCTAAAAAATCCTTAGCGAGGTTCCTTTCCCCAATCTCTTTTCAAGCTTCTCCTCTCTATCAAATAAGTATCAAGGCTCTCTCAATGGTGAAATCCTCTCCACACTAGAATGATGGGTTGCTAAGAAGCAACTTTGCCAACACAATAGTGCTATACTTCTTCTGCTTCAACAATGAAATGAAGAATTGCTCTGATAGCAATTTTTCCAACATAACATTGTATTTGCTTTGGTTCTCCCATGGCCTATTTTTATATAATTTTTGGAATCTCTCTCCCCTCTCTTGGTTCATGAATTGAAAGTGACTTATGAGTAGGACAAAAGGATTCCTTTGAGGGTTTCATATCTTCAGGACAACTCAAATTTGACTTTCCTTGATTGGAACATGTCAGGGAATCATCTTCCAAGTGTGCCAATGGTCTTGAATTTGATGAGTCATCTTTTTCTTTGACTGCATGGATTTAGAAGGAAATGCCATGCAGTTGTAATTTATTCTTGAGGATAAGTCGTGCAATCGAATTTTATACACAAGACCTTAGGAGAAATTAATTTTTTTTATCTTTCCTAATGTTTTCAGTTAGAAAACCTTCACCTGTACCTTCTATTGAATGGCTTTGAGCATCTTTTGGATTGTAAAAATGTGTATGACTTTCTGGTGTTAACAGTTTCCCCTAATGTATGAGGTTAGGAGCAAACACATAGCTGAAATACATCATGTTTTCTTTTCTGACTGAGAATCTAATCAAATTCTTGATAGAGAGAATAATTATTGCAGAGGCGAGTAGGGAAAAACCTTAACTGAGGATAAAAGATAACCATGCTATGAAAAAAAAGCGCTTATACAAAGCGGGAATATCCCATGCTCATTATGATGACCAGTGACTATTTATTACAATCAGACAAGAAGTATTCATGTCAAGTCAGTGTTGGAGAAGCTGACATGTTGATGGTTGATGATGATAAATGATTATGCCCTCAAGGGTGCTTCTAACACAAACGAAGTCACATGCCCACTTACATCAAGAAAAGGTGAAGCATTACTAGGATGAGGTGCTTGTGGGTGCATGGGTCTTCGAATATGGGTATCTCCCATGCATCAAAATATAAGCACTACTGAGTGAAGTGCTAAGTGATGTGTGGGTCTTCAAATAAATGAGAGAATTGCAACTGTCATGAAGTACAATACCACCCTAACATGAGAGATTATATTGGCGTCGAATGTCAGGGGGGGCGATGACATCAATGGGAGATAGTGATTCCCAATGTGCCACCCAAGGATGTACCTTAAGGGGGGGAGCACCCAAGGTATTGCCTCGATCCTAGAAGATGGGTGTTGAAGTCGAAAGGAAAGAATCATCAACCACCTGATATGTTGATTTAGGAAATAAAGATGTGGAGTGAAACAGATCGTAATAAGGTGGGTTGAAAAGGCATGATAATGAAAGTTGATGATATGAATGGATATGGACAACTTGCCCGAGTTTGGAACTGTAATGCGAGTGGCGGCAGTCAAAACAATTCTTCTGAGAGGAGTGGCCCTAGAGTCAGTAGGACATCCAGGTTAGGTGTCAGTATGGTCTAACTGGCATGAATAGGGTAACTGAACATGGATTATGTGTGAGTTCCGACCAAGGGCAAGTAGGGACTATCAATGGGTACAAGGCATGAAAATATGGGTGGGAACCATTTTCCAAAAAAAAATTGTACACTCACCAAAATAATGTAAAGGTGGTTTTGGATGTACATACACGGAGATGGGTGCCCATTGAAAATGGTGATTTTCATGATGATGGAGGTAAAGTGTGTTTTGCGGAGGGCGGCGGCCCCATTGGTTGGTCTTGGTGCTAGGTTGATGAGGCGGATGAAGTGACGCAAATGAGATTATGTTGTATAGAGGGATGATAGGCCCAATTTAGAATGTGAGGGTGCATTTTTCTTGATTTGTCGCAAATGGGTAAGGTGGACTAGGAGTAGGGTTGGTTAGAAATAAGTGAAGAAGAGAAGAATGAGGCTAATATTCAAGGCATGCAAATGAGATGGCTCCTAGGCTAGAGTAGATGGTCATGCACTTCAATAGAATGTGAGAGTCTATAACATAAGGGAATCCATGAGAGGGAAGGTTCTATTGATCGGTATGGAAGTTTACCATGTGCAAGGGGAGATGATGGTAAATGTGGTCGAGATGATGGACCTTATGGTGCATTTTGGAGAAATGATGTCAGGATATGAAAATATTTGGAGGAAGTATATCATGCTAAGTGACGAATGATACATGCTCTATTGATGACCACCGGGGTACTGATTCTAATGGGAAATTGTCAAAGTACCTGCAACCTCGAAAATCAATAACCCAAGTGAAAACATATTGATAAAAACATGTATAAGAGGAAATGTGTTGACCAAGATGAATCGAAGAACATGAGAAGGTGCACCTGAAGGGATACTCTGAACATTCGACAGGTCCAAAAAATGTGTTCAAGGTTATAAAGGTTGTTTTATAATGATCTATATGGTGAATCTGAATCTAACTATACCCAAAGAACCCATCCATGAAGGATAAGGCCTTGTGACCGGCACAAGCATCAATCACTTGATCGATGCATGGCATTGGGTAATTATCCTTGGGACAGCTCAATTTATATCTCAAAAATCGGTACAAATGTGAGTGGTGCCCTATTTTTTCATGACAGGTACAGGGCTAGAAACCCAAAAAGTGTAAGCGATAGGATAGATGAAACCAATTTTGTGGATTTTCTCAATTTTCTGCTTGATTACTTCTACCTTAGAGGGATGTGGTTGACGTTGTTTTTGCCTAATAGGGTGGGCATCAGGGCAGGTGTCAATATAGTGTTCCACAATGGCGGGACTGATACCTGGCATCTCAAAGTAATCCCATGCAAAGATATCCCTATATTATTGGAACAACGCAATGTATAAGGCCACCTCTTCTTGAGAGCAAGCTGCTCCCAGTCAGATTTCTTCAACTATGCCAGGTTTGTTGAAATATTGGCCTTAATGGTAGGTGAAATATTTGACATGTTCCCTTCCTTGAATGCATCTAGTGCCAGGATGGGATTCTTGAACCAATATACATGTCCTGGAGAGAGGAAATATTTTCATTTTATGGCACAAATATCAAGGCTAGGTGTGTCAGTAGGTATAAACGATTTTTCAGGTAGAAAAAACAAATGATGGTGCATGACATCCCATGGAAATTCGGGTTCCATCATGGCCTCTAGAATATCTTCGTCTGAGTGAAAAATATTATCTAACATTGGATTGGGTTGCACGAGGTTGTGAGGGTGGAGTTCATGCCTAGTTGTGTTGGTCGACAAGCAAGAATATGATTCAGTGGTTGATGTCATAGAACCTAATGAGGTTGACAATGTGTAGATGGGATGGGTCTACACCGTCGGTGATGATATCATTGGTGTGGTGGGTTTAGCAATATCGACACCAAAAAATGATGAGAAGACAACACGAATCATGGTTCCTACAAATGTGGAAATGAATTGTATGTGATGTTGCATGTTGTCAACATTAGGTGGTGGTAGAATTTTTGTAATGGCGAGTTGATAATGAGTGGGAGGAAGTTCTTGCAACTTGGATGGTGTCTGAGGCCAAAAATTGTCTTCCTCACTAGGAGGTTGACAATGAATCATAAGTTGCCTAAATTTTTGTAACATATGACATGTCTCAAAACTAAGAGGGCTACTGGTGCAAATACTACACATAACACTAGTGTTAACACAATAAATGGTGTGCCTACCAATATCTTATGTAGTGTGAGATGATGACGCCTGGTTGGTGTCATGAGGTTGGGAAATCCTAGGTGCCAGCAGCCTTTAGATCTTAGAATCAACATGAGGTGTGTCCCCAATTTGAGGTTGTCTCATTGTTGCTCTCTCTACTAAAAAACGTGGAAGGCACTGACAATTCCGCGTATGGGGTGCTTCAGAGCAGATGTGAGATTGATGGCATGAATGTTTAGCACAGCAAGGTCGCAGAATATGGACCAAGCGAAAGACGACTTGAATCTTTCCCAATTCCCAGCATTGATTTACCAGGTGGTTGGGTCTATCAAATAGAGCACACATGTGGGGTGATTTTGACAAAGTGGTTTGAGATCGTTTTGTCTTTCTTCTAGATCCAGACTGATGGTGGTGGGGATTGACATCTTGATGGGTGCCTGACTTTATCTCAAGCAGTGTTTTTTCCTCGAATACACACAAGGTGGACCTATATCGGTCATCCCCCATTGGTGTGGTGTTATCCGGGGATTAGGTAACGAGTTCAAATAAATCTGAGTTCTCAGTGATGAATCAACGCATGAAATACAACAATTCGCAGAATCGGGAAAAGTATGAGCAACACCAAGTATGATGGTTTCCTACACAAATGTAGCAACTATGAAGCCTTTGTCTCGGTCTGTTGCTCAGGTTGATGTGTAGGTTAGGGTAATACCTCCTAAACTTTTGTAACTCGAGACATTAGTTTATGAAATGGTTTGGTTCATCACATAAAGCGCACACGGAGGTATGTTGGGTTGTCACTGATTCTAGTTATCTTCTTGTATGGCGGGAGGTTGGGTGACTAGAAGAGGTATATGAGCATGAAGCTTCTTCCCTTGTGACATAAAAATGATTTTAGGTCCATCATCTTCCATTGGCATGGCTAGTAGTGATGGGGTGATGGTACCGGCTGGGGCGAGTTCACCTAAAGAATCTCGATATCAAGGGATTTTGAGGCAATGAAGAGTGTAGTGTATGTATTCCACGTATATGGTCCATGCATGGTTGGCGTGAAATGCCTTATTATGCGCAAGTCTAGTCTTTTCTCCAGTAGGTGGAGGAGGGTTCACTGGCAATTTTAGGGCATGCAGAAGAGGTTTTAACTCGTCTAACTCGAGGCACATATTAGTAGGGTGCCCAACTACTTCACAAAAAGCACAGGGTGGATGTATTGTGGAGGAGGAAGCGTTTGAAGCTTCCACCTTCTTATCCCTTTTTCTAGCACCGGTTGGTGTCAATGACGATATTACATGTTGTGGGGTGTTATCCTAAGGAGGGATCGCAGTAATGGCACCTGTTGATGTGATACCTGAGTTTTCCAACATGGCCTGAGGGGCCATATACCAAACTAGTATCGCCAGAGCCATATTGGGTACCAAGAGTGTTGCAATGACTTGGTGCAAGACAAAACAAGGTGGAGGGAATACAAGGGTGTTTGGATAATAGCATATGGTAAAAATGAAGGATCAAAAACTCCATTGATGTTGGTATCTAAACGGTTCCTAATCTTGATGGGTGTTTGATGAATTCATCATGCACACCAGGGTTCCTGTGACCGGAGGGGTATCCTCTATCACAGGTGGGTCGCTTGGGAATGTCTCGAGGAGCGTTAATGGTTTAAATTTTCCAGGGATAAATTTAGTGTAAGTTATGATCAACTCAGGAGAAGATCCGACAAAAGGTCACACAACATTAGGGGCAGTTAATGCCTTCTTCTCATATTATGTGAGTTGGTCAATTGTAATAATTTTTCCGTCATGGGGGAACATCATTACCCTAAATACAGAAGATGTTACTGCTGAAATTTCATGCATATAACTTCGGTCAATAATGACATTATAATCCAATTGTGTGTCCAACACTTTGATGTCTATGAGCACAGTTTTATAGGAAATTTGTATTGGAATGCCTTGGTATAGGCCTACGGGAACAAAAGGGTGTCGGTCGAATGCTTTGAGAGTGATGTTAGATGGTTTCAGTTTGGGAGATCCAAGTTTTTCCCAAACTATTTTTGACATAATACATTTGGATTCCCCCTCATCAACTATGCAATGGTGGATGGTGATATTCTATACTGAGACCGAAATTTGAAAAGTGACGGTTGATGGAAGACATGGGGTGGCTTTATTCAATTCAAAGACAATTAAACGAGAATCTGCAAGATCGATTGCTCCTAATACAGAAAGTAAGGCTTTATGTTGGGTTGGAAATGATTGCAAAACTTCCAATGCTGACATAGATGAAGGAGTTTGAGCTAAGTCATCGACTATGTTATAGCTATGAGCAGCCTTTGAGTTTTGTCCAGCTCACCGTAAATAACATTTAACCATCTTCTGAATGGGTTCCATGGCATATCAAGACAAGGGATTGTAAAACATGATGTAGGTGCTACAGTAATCGAGGTGGAAGGGTTGGTTTTTGGTGGAGTTTCGTACTCTCGGTTGCACGTCTATAGGAGAACATCTTCCCCTGCAATGTAAATGTTATGGTTTGAGGTACTTTGGGAACATCCTCTAGGAAGGTTATGGTGTTGATGGGAGGGTTCCTGGTGGGTATTTACCACTCCTTTATGGGGGAAGGGATGTTGCATTACTGTAGGTTGTTGATTCCTCCCCCCCCCCCTTGCCCCCCATTGTCTTTCATCCTTTTCAACTCATGGAGTTGAGGACAATGATGGGTGTAATAAATGTATGCACCGCAAATGGCACAAGCGTGATTAGTCTGTATACTCGAGTTCTTATTTTGCCTCTATGGGTTTTTATTGGTCTGTCCCTGGTTTTGATTTCAGTTGGGTTTGACCGCATCCAACGCCCGTGAAGGTTGTTGTTGATTATTGCCCCCCTGGCCAGGTTCTCCCTTTTTCTTGCCATTTTATTTTTCCTTAGTTTCATTAGGTGGGTTCGTTGTGTTCACTTGTTTAACCGATTATTTTTGTTGAGCGAGAGAGGGTTGCACTAGATTAACCCCTGCATTAGCCTATGTTGGTGGGTTATTCTGTTGAGGTGCAGAGAAAGAGAAATATTGGTTCCCTTGTCCATGACTGGCATATGATTTATGGGAAGGGGGAATTGCTTCCATGTTACTAGGGGGGTATTGATTTCCTTGTGGAGGAGGATATGGGCCAGCCTGCGTGGGAGGGTATTGGCCACCCTGTATGGGCAGATATTGGTTGACCCGTATAGCAAGATTCTTCATAGGCATAGGTTGACCAAGGTAATACCCCGTGTGGTGTGTTGGTGGAGTTGTAGCACCAAATGGTTGGCCATTGTAAGTGTATCCAAGGTATTGGAAGGTGTTGTCATGTTGGTTTTAGGCTATGGTCCTAATCGATCCATCAATAGTATTAGATGCGTCTAATGTCTCTTGTTTAAATTTTTGTAGGCGTGGGGCGTCTGGAAAAACATGGTAGTGGTATCCAAATTGTGTGTATATGAGCTCTAATTATTGAGCTTTGCTAATGGCCTCTTCCTCATTTTATGGGGATGAATTCACCACATCTTTTGAGATTTCCAACGTGAGGGATCTCAAAAACAGGTCGAGGAGGAGTTTGTCTTCCAACTTTTCTTTGCACAACCTAGCGCATTTCTGCCATTCATGGATGTGATCTTATATGTGTGTATCAGGTGTTTGTTTAAAATAGGTAAGGAGTTCTAGGCCTGATTCTTGACGAACCCAGAGCTAGAAGAATGTAAGGAACAATGTGCCTAGGGAACTAAAGTTACCATGTGACTTAGAAGGTTGGTTTATCTACCATTTTGTTGCAGGCCCTGGGAGGGTGCATTCAAGCAACTGTAATTTCCTGGGTATTCTCCTTGTTTCCCTTCGAACTTTTGAACATCTTAAGGGAGCTTGGTGGGCATGGATAGTGAATTATAATCATGTGCAATTGGGTCATTACTTAAATTTCTTAAATCATAAATAATTAAAGAAGTTAAAAACTAGATTTGCAATTTGTATGTCATCAAAAAATGATTTTGAACCATTGTATTTAAAGGGGTTCCCTGATGAAAATGGTTACCTTGGTGAGTATCGTGTAGAATCATGAGAGGGGAGTTGTTTGGGCTCCCTTGAGGTGTTGCGCGAGGGGTCCCCTGAGGGGTAGTGAATGGGGTGCTTTGACAAGGAGGGGTCCCAATAAAATTTGCACTAATAAAGGAAGATCCTATAATGGTGGTTGTGTGGTGTCTTCAACACTAACTGGTGAGAGACTAGGCATACCTCCTAGTAACGGGGGGAGGTTTTGAAAGAATCTAGATCAATGGGGAGCCATGGGGTCCCTTATGTTGTCAAGTAGAGTGCGTTTTACTTAGTGTGATTGAGGGAAAGAGATGAATATCAAAGCAAGTAACTCACATACATAAAACAAAGTGAAAATAAAATGATTACTTTCCCTTTAACTCAGACTATGTGATCAATCAAACAAACAAAAAAGTTTTCATTTGTTTTTGTGTATGATCAAAGATCCTATAAAGACCAATTCGTCCTTACCACTCTCAAAATAATTGGGCCTTGTGGAGATATATTCTGATGGGGACTAGGGCAACACCACAAAAGAACATGTGACACTTTCCAGTAGCCAAAGAATCAACCAAGGTAACAGATGAGGCTTTAGTGTTGCCCACACCTCCACCTATACGGATGGATGCCCTAGATTTTGGCCGCTAAAGTACCTTTAGCCCAGTGAGAATTAAAGTATTTATCTTCTTGGTAGTCAGTTACCAATACTGAGCACTAGATGAGTTAGGTAACCCCAAATAGTACTGCACACACTAAACCTAATTCAAACCCCCTCTAAATCCAATCTCTTCCATGCTCGGGTATTCCTTTCAGTGGGATGATTGAAGGATTTTAAGCACCGTAAAATTCAACTTCTACGTTTCAAATATGTAAGATGACCATGGCGTCTTATCGGATGCCTACCCCCAATGGTCCTAACCTGAACTATTAATTCTTTTATGGCCCCTGTGGGGAATTTATTTGGTTCAAGTTATGGTTGCTTTTAAGATTCTTGCTGAAATTTCTTAGGGTGTGAGAGGTAAACCAAAACAAGCTAAGTACAAAAAGCTCTAGAAACTGGATGCCTTTTTATACAAAGTTTATAGAAGCTTAGTGTGTGATGTGTAATTGTGTGAAAGTGGGAAAGTGAACATAAAAAGTGTGAGAAGATGTGGATATATGATGATCCTTTTCAATATCCTCCAAATTACACTAAGTTTTCATTTTTCCTTGCATGAAAAAAAAATAATGTGTGGATAATGGGCCACTTACTCTTTTTCCTATTACACTATGTGAGTTTCAACAAAGGGAGATGGAAACTTGAGTGTTATAAGAAATTTTTCATGTGCAAGCCCAAGTTCATCTAGGAGATGCAAGGGAAGCAAAGATTACTTACTTCCTATAATAACACTTAATCATAGTCCCAAAAATGAAGAAAAATAAATGCTTTGGTTAGTAACAATATTTATGGATCATGGGCCACTTACTCCATTACTAATTAAGCTATGTGAGAAATGTAAAGAAAAAAGAAAAGATAATCTAATTACCCTACTAATTGTGATTAGTAAAGCTATTAAGTAATCTAAACTGACTCGAAAAAAATTGCAGAGGTGAAGTAAATTCAATAAAGGCTGCCAATCGCCTGAGAAAAGTGAAATTACAATTATTTTGATGCTTACTGGAAATTGTGCGGGTTTTACTATGCACAAATGCGCCTACATGTTTGTCTGAACGAAAGTCGTGCAGTCAAAAAAAAAGAATGAACAATCAAGCTTTTCATCCAACAACAAGTTCCCCGAGTCCTGCACAAATTCCAAAAAGATGTTGCACACCTAGTGAGGTGATAATGCAGAGAGAAGGTCATGTAAACACAATCGTTAGAGTAAAGAAAAAAAACTAGTGGAGTCATCGATTACTACAATAGTTTTTTTTAGCAATAGGATACCAAAAAACACCTCCTTAGCAGTTGTTTGTTCCCTGCAAAGGAATACAGACAATTTGGTTGTCGTCAGTGGACAAGCATGAAGAAATAAAACATTGCAAATGGTGAGAAAAATGCATATATAAACATAAACTAAAAGAAAGAGGTGAACACACAAATAATGCTTAATGAAGAAAACAAGTCAACAAAATTATGGAAAATGGCTCCCTTTATTGACGGCTAGTGGTAGAAGTTGAATACAATAGATGAATACTAAACACTTGAACAAAATTATTTGAGATATGATGCTTAAAAATCCTTAGTAAGGAAGTTCCTTTCTTCAATCTTTTTGCAAGATTCTCCTCTCTATCAAAGAAGTATCAAGGCTCTCTCAAATGTTAATTCCTCTCCATACTAGAATGATGGATTTCTAAGAAGCAAATATGCCAACACAATAGTTCTCTATGTTTTTTTCTTCAACAATTAAATGAAGGATTGCTCTAATAGCAATTTTTCCAAAATAACATTGTCTTCTCTTTAGTTCTCCCATGGCCTGCTTATATATAATTTTTTGAATCTCTCCTCCCTCTCTTGGTTCATGAATGAAAGTGACTTATGAGTAGGACAATAGGATTACTTTAAGGGTTGCATATCTTTAGGAAGACTCAAATTCAACTGTCCTTGACTGGAACATGTCAAGGAATCATCTTCCAAGTGTGGGAAATGGTCTCGAATTTGTTGAGTCAAACTTTTCTTCGACCACGTGGATTTTGAAGGAAATGTCACACAATTATAATTTATTCCTGCGGATAATCCGTGCAGTCCAATTTTATACATAAGACCTTAAGAGAAATTAAATCTGTTGATCTTCCATAATGTTTTCAACTGGAAAACCTTCACCTGTATGTTCTGTTGGATGACTTTGGGTATATTTTTTATTGTACAAATGTGTGTGAAATTTTCTAGTGTTAACAATTGTGATGTGTGTCAGAGGACTAGGAGGCCTTCCCATCAAGATGAACTTCCCCTCCACCCAATGAGAGCTCTTGAATCCTTTGAGAAGTGGGATGTTGATTTTGTTGGACCCATAAATCCTTATTTAAGACACTCACACTCTTGCTACATCATCACTGCAACCGATTACTTGGAAAGCTAGGTTGAAGAAGCTCATGTTAAAGATTTCACTTCTATTACTCTTGTTAAGTTCATATTTTAAAATATTATTACAAGATTTGGTTGTCCCAGGAGTCTTACAAGTGATCAAGGCTCACACTTTATCAATTAAACTTTGCTACATTGTTGTGGGATTTTATGATCCAACATCATAAAAGTAGCCTATATCATCCACAAGCGAGTTGCAAGGGTTTATGATCCAACATCATAAAAGTAGTCCATATCATCCACAAGAGAATGGGATGTCGAAGCTTTTAGAAAGATTTTGGAGAAGGGACTCACTAAAGTATGCTCTGCTAACTGAGATGATTGGTATGAGAGAGTCCCCACTACATTGTGGACTTATCACATTACTATCAAACACTTACATAAATATACTCCATTCTAACTTGTATATGGAAGATAATTTGTGCTTCCTGTTGAATTCATAGTCCCAAATATGTTTATTGCACAAGCCACCAAAATGTCTGATGATGAATCGATTCTAGAACGATTGTAGGAGTTGTGGGAGCTAGACAAGCATCGTTTCCTTGCATATTGTTGGAGAATGCAATATTGCAGTTGTTAATTCAATATCTCCTTAATCTTAATAATTTCTTCTGAGCTTTTATTTATCTTCTTGTGTTTCCTTATTAGATATTCTTTATCAAACAATTATCAAGCGCAAACACAATAAAAAAAAATGGACACAAAAATTAGGCTCCAAGTCAGGGCAAAACCCCTCCAAGGGGAAACCCCACAAAATATATTTTCTTATAAAATTTGCTTCAAATGAAAAAAACCAAGACCTAAAACCCTAGACCAAATCCTTCTCCAAGTACCAAGTCAACCCTCACATAAGCCCTTCCATTTAGGTCAGAGATCAACCAAACTAGAAATGATCAATTATGCTTCAACAAGCTTACAACTTCAACTTTAGCCCCCATCTTTGACCTGCAACTTCAGCACTATAACAAATGCATAAACCCTATCTTCTTCGCATGTGTGAGAGGAAAATAGCCCAAAAACAATGTGCCTTCTTTCTTCTTGAATTTTATTTTCCTTCTTTATCTTCACAATTGCTTCCTTGATGTTGTTAGCTTCAAATCGAACTTCTTGATGAGAGAGATTGAATTGGTACTAAATGAGGTTGATGTTGCTTCTATTTATACACATTTGTGGGGTTCAAATTCCTTCTTTTAGGCTGACTTCTCATTTCCTGGGTTGACTTGTTCTTGGAGGTTTCTAGGACTTTCTAGATTCAAAAATAAATATTATTTACATGTTACATCTTGCCCGATAGGGTCTTATATAAATTATAAAGACTCTATTGACTCAAGAAAAATATTCTTTTGACATGACAAACTCTAGAAGCATGAATAACATGATAACCATCAAAATGGAGCATGAAACCCATACTCAAAACAATATTTTTCTTTCTTCTTTTTCTTGTAACATAATATATAAAAAATGATTTAAGTACATTGATAATTATGAATATCGAAACTAGTTACATTTTCCAACACTCGCTCTTACCTAGGGATGTATTGATATTTGTACACCTGGTACAAGGTTATTCTCAAACTAGAGAGTTATCATAAGAAGAGTCAGATCGGTAAGCCATATTTAAGCATCAACATCATAACCAACATTGTTCATAGAGTAATGCCTTAACTTGAAAAGCTCTATCTTATACAAGAGCATAATGTTGGGAGGCTTTACGTGAGATACCACACTACCTCTACAAGGCACATTTCTCATCCAGATGTTCACTAGGTATGTCCTTTTAGGACTATTCTTATCTTGTATTCCCAATCCTCAAAGAGTGTTGGTCCACTTCCTATCTTGGATTTTCCATCGTCGATGAAATCACAAATGCTTGTCCAATCCTCCAACCACCATTATCTCTCCATGGACTTCATTAAGGTGTACAGTTAAAGTCCTGGCCTAATGCATGACACATGAAGAAGAGAATATAAATGTGATGTTTATCATCACTCTCTCTCAACTAGAGAGGATATACCTATTCCCACTTGATTTAGGGAATAGATCCTTTCTCCTTCCCAAATATTAAGGAGACTTCATACTCCCTCTAAAGCATAGAGGAGGTTATTTCACTTCAATTCAATTAGAAAGTCACAACCACAAGCTCTCTAGCATGTATCAGCTACCAGTTCTTAATGGAGATAGTTTCATGGCTCCTTCTTTCCTTTGTATCTTATCATATTGAGATTATTTCTTTCTGGATGTTGCAGAGCCATCTTCTTCCTTTAATATTGTGATGGGGTTCAAGACATCAATCTTGCATATCACTTTCCTCTAGGAATCATCAATGAAGGCTTATATTAAGACTTATCTAACTTCAAGCTAGTCATAGCTCTCTCTTAAACATGAAAGTGATCTTTGTTGATGAAAATTAGGTTAATCTTCATTCGCTGCTACCTTTCAATCCCAAGGTGATGTTGTAAAAACCTTGACTTATTAATTGCCAAAACCATATACACAATTCATGTTTGTTGAATTGAGTTCAACACCCACAGTTAAACTTGCTTCAATTGCCATCATGCATTCCTGCAATATCCAACCATGTAGAAAGACAATATGTTAACCAAATAACCAATATCAAAATATTAAATATCAGGTTTACCTTGTCATGATGGTCCTCTCATCAAAGCATCAACTTTCGAGATCAACATCCTTTCGCATGATCCATCTCCATATGAATCTTTCTCCATGCAATCATTTTAATTAGAGTGTCCATGGATCGAGCTTGATTACCAAGAAGTAATATCTTCTTTGGAGTTGTCATTGTTAACTCCCTTTATTTCTTTTAGAGACTATACTTGATGTTGATCAACATTGTTATACTTATGCCATGCAATATTGTGAGAGAGTATTGATTTCCATCCATTACACAGCATGTCAAAATTTTATTTTTGAGCATCAGGCAACCATTTGGAAGACTTATCGAGCACATTGACATAACTAACTCTTCCTTCATGATTTTTGTAGATATGATCCATACCCTAGAGAAGAGTTACTTAAAGTGTGCATATGTTTGTTTTTCATACAATCATCTAGCCGTTCCGTCTTGCTTCTTTGTACCTTATGAATATAGGTTTATTTTCCCAAGAAAGACCTTCATTATGTCTTTCATACTACAACTTTGTCCATTTTCATTCCTTCATCCTCCAAGAGTATTGTTCCACACTAGATGGAGTATTTACCAATCATAATGTTGCTTCCAAGAATCTTCCAAATGATGATTCTGTTGTAGCGGCTACAACCACCCTCCAAAATTTTTCCTTAGCTTCGTTTTGGAGCCTCCCTACCAAACTTCCTCAACAACATGTCTTGCACTATCAAGTACATGAGCTTGAAGTTTTCTAGCAATATGACAACCTGTGCATGACGGCTTGTTTCACTCCCCTCACATGCTGCTTCCCCGGACTTAGAGGGGAACCAGTCTTCCCTCCAAAAATTGCACAATCCTGTCTGGCAATCTGTTAAGCTCAGAAACTGTGCAATCCTTCCAGTCAACCTTCCTAGAGAAAACTGCAGAATCTGACCCAGCAGGACTACTCAACCCAGAAATTGTGCGATTTTGGGCAGCAATCAGCTGCTCAGCCTAGGAATTGCACAATCCCTCTAAGCATCCAACCCAATTCCCTCCCAGAAATGCGCAAATTTCTCCCTCAAGCGAGCAAACTATTGCATGTGCCATCGAGTTGACCGGTTCCACCCAGGACCGAGAAAACTTGACTTGCATGGGCTTCTTTTTCCCAAAATAGCAAAAACCAACATGTAAAAAGCACCCCTAGAATTTAGGGAGCTATTTTTAGTAGCTGGAGGTTACACGCAAAGATCGTTTTAGAATCTTTACTCCAAGTGTCGCTTTTTCCTAGATTTGTGGCATGTGTGTTGTGAGCATCAAACTTATTTATTCGACACTTCAGAGCTCATTCCTTCACATCGATCTTGGAGCTCTGACGTCCCACATCACATCCAGGAGTCTTCGACACACCCAACTCAGCTATTTCCAGATAAGTCGGCTTAACTTGTCTTTTGCAATCTTTTTTTCGCTTTTTGTGTTTTGGCTTGTGAGAGTGATGTCTGCTTGACTTCTGTGAACACTTGCTATTGTTTACATGCATATTAGCTTGTACTAGCACTGTTTCAGTTTTCATTAGCATCTCGTTGTTGTCGCTTGCATGACATTGTTTTGCATGAACGGTCGCCGATTCGGCAACTCGCTTCACACACATGCATGTTGTTCCATTTTCTAAATCTTGCATTCATTGTTTGCATGCATGATCATTCACTCTTGCTTACACTCAGTATCGCCATGCATTCACATTCACATTTGGTTTCAGTTGCCTGTCGGCGGGTTTGGGCAACCTTGGCCCGGAATATGTCTCACCAAGATAGTATTGTGCAATCCTGAGAGGGAAGGCTCTATCTCCCTCCCATAAAATGCACATTTCTACCCAGTGAATATCTTCCAATCTTGCATTCGCAATTCTAAGAGGCAGGGACTATTGGCCCAGAAAATTGCACAATGCAGTCATTGGGCCTGCAACCCTTGTGAGCTGAAATTGTGCATTAGACAATCCCAACAACTAGCAGGCCAGTGTAGATTGTGCATTGCGCAATTCCAGCAGCCAGCAAGGGACTACCTTTTGCACAATTCTGGTAGCCAGTCTCCCGACCTCCCGAAAAAAAGTTGCGCAATCCTTGCCAGTCAATCCCCAGGAATGTTGCATGTCATCCCTTAAGTTTGCTTTGGTTTTAGTTGACAGTTTTCTTGCCATGCATGTTGCAATGTCTCCAGATCTAGTAGGTGTCCGTCCACCTCTCAGTATTTCAGGGTCAATGGCCTCCAAGAGAGCAGGATCAAAGGACACCGATGGAAGTGCAACTGGAGCGGCAGGTAAGCGAGTGTCTACAAGTTTGTCGATCTATGAAGACACCAAGCTGATTGTAGAGAAGGACATTAAGTTGAAATGGCAAGAGGTCAATGACGCATTTGCAAGCATATTTGGGGAAGACGTTAAAGACTGCCAAGTCTATGTGAACATTCAAAAGTCCGTCTTGTACCAGATTGCATGTAGGTATCTCGTGTTCCCATGCGCGGACATGATACATTAGATCGTCTTGCACACTAATCCCAAGATGATGACATTGAGTAGTATTAGTGGGAGAGAGATTGCTACCTTCAGGGCACAAGATTATGAACAAATGTACCATATGTCGAAGCCAGCGATCACCGTGGAGACACCCTTCAGCATACCGAACATAAATTCCAACTCCAGGGATATCTTGAAGAACTAGGTAAAGGAACCAACTAAATTCAGGATGACACCCAACCAGTTTTACAAGTTGAAGATATTGCAGAAGTTATATCAATACTTGGTCATATTTTCATGTCACTTATATGGCCAAGAGAGCACGGAAGCCTTCCTGCAGAGTTGGGTGATCGCGTTGGATCAACTGGCCAATGAAGGCAAAGCATACAACTAGTCCGACATGTTGGCTCACCGACTGAAGGAACAAGCAACAATAGCTCGACAGCTGCCCAAAGGTCAGCAAGAAGAAATTTACATGTCTGCCTACATCTTTGATGCAATCTATGCCTGTCGGGAGTTCTCAGTCTTGCAGTGGGTATGGACATCATCAAAGACCTCTGTGAACACTTATTGCAAAATGTTGTCCGAATGCAACTTCAGAGGAGTTATCACATAGATGTCTGATCATTTTTTCACCTCGGTGTACAAGATGATATTTGAACAGGATCCACCCTGCATGTTGAAGGCAACAATGGAGGCATTGATCGATATAGAAGATTGGTATGCCTCACCATCCGACACTTTCATACGAATGTACAACACGAAGAAGCCTCTACATGTTCTACTGAAGTTTTCCTTGGACAAGCTCATCATAAAGTATCACACCACATCTCGACAGGACTATTAGTTAGGTTGCACCGGAAGAAGAAGGCACCTTGGCCCTCTCTTTCGATGTGGATTGGGTTATATGAGATACAAATTTCAAGCATGAGGATGTCAAAGCAGAGGAGATCAAGAAATATCCATTCGACGCCCGAAGCTTCAACTCGTATAACCCACATTGTTTTGTGAAAGATCACTACGCGAGAGTACAGTTTCAGTGGATCCACGGGGCATGTCATTGGGCAGAGGAGGACCCTGTAGGTTTTAACCCTATACAGAAATTACCTGCATACAAATTCTAAAACACAGAAAGTAAAAAATGCGAGAGCATAACACATAAAACACATATACATAAAGATTATCCCCTGGATCCCAAAACCGCGACTACCAGCTTGATTTTTCATTATGTTCCTTTCAATGCTACAATACATATTTATACATGTCGAAGCATCCAATACCATGGACCAAAAACCATCGTGTCCAAAACC
>APFE031682407.1:1224-16990 GCA_000404065.3 Pinus taeda | reverse complement strand
CCCCCCCCACTATGCAATCGGTGCAACAAAGGGGGCGCTCCGCCCACCTTCTAACCTCCCAGTTAACTACATTGGCTAGTCGTGGAAAGAATATAACACAACCCAACAGATCAATGGAGATATTGTTACAACTTCTCCAAGCCCAATGACCCAGTCGGCATCATTGTGGAATGGTTAGTGAAGCAACATCCAGGAGAGCACCAGCAACAGTAGCAGCAGAGGTAAACATATCAGCGCGCGACAAAGGCAAGCTAAGATTATCGATAGCGTGGAGGCATAACAAAGTTGCAAGTTCCGAGTAGACCCACTTGTGGAGAAAGCATCTTTGGCAATAGAGGCGAAGAGGCAATAGTGCGATAGGAGGAACGTGCAAAGGCAGAGAGAAAAATGAAGAATGGAGGAAATAGAGAAGGAGTTGCATGAGTTGAAGGAGCAACTCCAGAAGGAACAGGAGCTATGCAAATAGGAGAAGGAAGTGCAGTAGGAACAGGTACAACAGTGGGTACAACATGTACAGACAGAAGAAACTTTTCCCATACAAGTAGTCGACTCATTCAAATAGCTGGCACCAAGCGGGCAGGATGAGTAGTCGTAGGAGCAGGACTTTTCTCAAGAGATTGAACAATCACTTGAGCAGATGGATATGGCTATGGAGAAATAGGAGTCAAAGCAAGACATCAACCTCATGCCTCACCACTAAGAGGTCGACCCACCATCTTCACCGGATCCGGAAGCGGAGCAAGTCCCAAGTGACCAAGGAGACACTGAGATCCTTCGAGACAATTCGGAGGGAGAGATGCACAACATCTCATTCGATGAGTCCCAAAAAAGAGTTGTGCAATCTCGTAGAGTGTCAACTTTGGATGATCACACATTCTCCTACACAGTTTTAGGAATGAATGATCGTGTCTAACATGCGCAAGCATCCAATAGAATTGGCCGATGCTACCAGATCAAATTCCAAAGCCACTAGCTCGAGTGCTCGCTTCTTGATAAATGAGAACAAGCGAATGGCAAAGGAGTTATAGACAACCAAGCAGGGAGCAGAATTGGTTACAACATCCTCCTGAGCAAAGTTGAAGAAGGAAATATTGGATGAAGTATTGTCCCTTGACTCAATCATGCGGGTGTTGTATTCCAAGTTTGGTACCGTGCAGAAGGCAGTTGTCCATCTCAATGGTTGGTAGCAGTAATGTGCAAGGACAACACGTATCTTGTCGAATGTGCATGTTGTTGTTGATTGCATGAAAGCATGGACAATGAGATACAAGGGAGCCCCATTACACTTGCCCAAGACAATGAAGCCCAGAGCGATCGAGCTAAAGGCACGCATCCAGATTCAGATCCAGAACTATGAAGATCTCCCACAGCTCATCACTAGTCTATAGGCTTCCCATGCACGGGTATTCAGGAGTATGCATGTTGTTGTGCACGCACACACAATCCCATATATTGGGACACTCACCTTGAAAAAGACAAAGGCATAGGTCCGACTGGAGATTGACTAGTACTTTGACTAGTTGATGTGCATAGCCACCAGCCTAGACTTGGTGATCAGTGCAAACACCATGCGCCAGTATGTTGCTGGTCCAACCGCACTCAAGACAATGATGAGCATGTTATCAAGTGAGTTGGATAGAGGAGCTCGAGCATTGTACCCGAATGTTATGTAGGCAAGAGTTCATTTCTAGAATGAAGTTACCATAGAGTACATGAACACCATCGCAAACTACCGAGCTTGGCATCAGTTCGATATTGTTAACCACCATGAATATGTCAAAGAGTTGGTCTTCCCACAATTGTCCAAGTCATAATGATGTCTTGCATGGCTTGCTCAAGCCTATTTTGTCTCACATGGGTACATGTGTAGATTGTATGTAATGTCTTGTCAAGTGTAAGTTGAAGTATCGACAGTTGGACATAATAGTCATAGAGTAGATGAAGAGTCATGAGGGTAGATGAACTGTCATAAAGGGGAATGTCAAGGGCCACCCCACCCTTTACTATATATAGTCCCTCATAACTCATTGTAGAGGCTTTTGGTCAGCCAAGCTTCCGATAAGAGCATCTTAGAGAGAGATTGGATAGTATTGTAACGAGCCTTGGCTTCTCCACTATGTAGAGCTAGTATATCTCTTTGGAGGAGCAGGCGAAAGGGATTGTAACATTCCGTTGTCGAAACTAGTGGTTGGTCATGGTTGTATTGTATGACTAGAACTCACACTTCTTAATCTAACAGAGCCAACATGTTTCATGCATATGTCATATTTTATTTCAGCTATCTTGTTTACTCTAAATGGTATATGTATCTATTTTCTTATGCATGCATGTGTAGCTATTTTATGTATATGTATGTATGAATCTTACTGAAATGTGTTGTTGGTTTAACCATCACTATGGATTGCTAGCTTACTTGCCTTCCATGTTGTGATGCATCTTTGCTCGTGTGTTCCCTTCTTAACTTCGTGCTTTCATAGGTTTCCAAGGGGCGCACTCACCTCACCCTCCATGTGTTAGAACCGATCATGCACCTTCCTTGACTTGCTGCATATGTCACACCCTTGCTACCAACAGGGACATCTTACTTGCCTCTGTGCGAAACCACGATCAAGGTGATACTGAGCAGAGTTGAAGAAGGAAATATTGGATGAAGTATTGTCCCTTGACACAGTCATGCGGGTGTTGTATTCCAAGTTTGGTATTGTGCATAAGGTAGTTGTCCATCTCAACGGCTGGCAGCAACGATGTTCGAGGAGAGCACGTATCTTGTCGAACATGCAAACATGGACAATGATACACAAGGGAGCCCCATTACACTTGTCCAAGGCGATGAAGCCCAGAGCAGTTGAGCTGAAGGCACGCATCTGGAGTCAGATCTGGAACTACGAAGATCTCCCACAGCTCCTCACTAATCTATAGGCTTCCCATGCATGGGTATTCAAGAGTATGGATGTAGTTGTGTGTGCACACATGATCCCATCTATTGGGACACTCACCCAGGCAAAGACAAAGGCATAGGTCTGACACTCACCCAGGCAAAGACAAAGGCACAGGTATGACTGGAGCTTTACTCGCACTTTGACAAGTTGATGCGCACAACCACCAGCCTAGACTTAGTGATCAGTGCAGACATCATGCACTAATATGTTGCTAGTCCGACCACACTCAAGACAATGATGCACATGTTATCAGACGAGTTGGACAAAGTATCTCGAGCAGTGTACCCAGATGTTATAGAGGGAAGAGTTTGTTTCCAGAAATATGTCACCTTAGAGTACACGGACACCACCGCGAACTATCGAGCTTGGAATCAGTTCGCTACTATCGACCACCATGAAGATATCGAAGAGTTTGTCTTCCCACAGTTGTCCAAGTCATAGGGATGTCTTGCATGGCTTGCTCAAGTCTATTTTTTCTCACATGGGTACATGTGTAGATTGTATGTAATGTCTTGTCAAGTGAAAGTTGAAGTGTCGACAGTTGGATGTAACAATCATAGAGTAGATGAAGAGTCATGAGGGTAGATGAACTGTCACAAAGGGGAATGTCAAGGGCCACCCCACCCTTTGCTATATATAGTCCCTCATAACTCATTGTAGAGGCTTTTGGTCAGCCAAGCTTCCGATAAGAGCATCTTAGAGAGAGATTGGATAGTATTGTAACGAGCCTTGGCTTCTCCACTGTGTAGAGCTAGTATATCTCTTTGGAGGAGCAGGCGAAAGGGATTGTAACATTCCGTTGTCGAAACTAGTGCTTGGTCATGGTTGTATTGTATGACTAGAACTCACACTTCTTAATCTAACAGAGCCAACATGTTTCATGCATATGTCATATTTTATTTCAGCTATCTTGTTTACTCTAAATGGTATATTTATATATTTTCTTACGCATGCATGTGTAACTATTTTATTTATATGTATATATGAATCTTACTGAAATGTGTTGTTGGTTTAACCATCACTATGGATTGCTAGCTTACTTGCCTTCCATGTTGTGATGCATATTTTCTCGTGTGTTCCCTTCTTAACTTTGTGCTTTCATAGGTTTCCAAGGGGCACACTCACCTCATCCTCTTTGTGTTAGAACCACTCATGCACCTTCCTTGACTTGTTGCATATGTCACACCCTTTATACCAACAGGGACATCTTACTTTCCTCTGTGCGAAACCACGGTCAAGGCGATACCAAGCATATTTGAAGAAGGAAATACTGGATGAAGTATTGTCCCTTGACACAGTCATGTGGGCGTTGTATTCCAAGTTTGGTATTGTGCATAAGACAGTTGTCCATCTCAACAGCTGGCAACAGTGATGTGTGAGGAGAGCATGTGTCTTGTCGAACATGAAAACATGGACAATGGGATACAAGGGAGCCCCATTACACTTGTCCAAGGCGATGAAGCCCAAAGCGGTCGAGCTGAAGGCACACTTCCGGAGTCAGATCCAGAACTACGAAGATCTCCCGCAGCTCCTCACTAGTCTATAGGCTTCCCATGCATGGGTATTCAGGAGTATGGATGTAGTTGTGTGCGCACACATGATCCCATCTATTGGGACACTCACCCAGGCAAAGACAAAGGCACAGGCCTGACTAGAGCTTGACTCGCACTTTGACGAGTTGATGTGCACAATCACCAACCTAGACTTAGTGATCAGTGCAGACATCATGCACCAGTATGTTGCTAGTCCGACCACACTAAAGACAATGATGCACATGTTATCAAATGAGTTGGACAAAGGAGCTCGATGCAGTATACCCGGATGTTATAGAGGGAAGAGTTCATTTCTAGAAATATGTCACCTTAGAGTACACAAACACCATCACGAATTACCGAGCTTGGCATCAGTTCACTACTATCGACCACCGTGAAGATATCGAAGAGCTAGTCTTCCCACCGTTGTCCAAGTCACAATGATGTCTTGCATGACTTGCTCAAGTATATTTTGTCTTACATGGGTACATGTGTAGATTGTATGTAATGTCTTGTCAAGTGTAAGTTGAAGTGTCGACAGTTAGATGTAACAGTCATAGAGTAGATGAAAATTCGTGAGGGTAGATGAACTGTCACAAAGGGGAATGTCAAGGGCCACCCCACCCTTTGCTATATATAGTCCCTCATAACTCATTATAGAGGCTTTTGGTCAGCCAAGCTTCTGATAATAGCATCTTAGAGAGAGATTGGACAGTATTGTAATGAGCCTTGGCTTCTCCACTGTGCAGAGTTAATATATCTCTTTGGAGGCGCAAGTAAAAGGGACTGTAACATTCCGTTATCAAAACTAGTGGTTGGTCATGGTTGTATTGTATGACTAGAACTCACACTTCTTAATATAACAGAGCCAACATGTTTCATGCATATGTCGTATTTTATTTCAGCTATCTTGTTTACTCTAAATGGTATATGTATCTATTTTCTTACGCATGCATGTGTAACTATTTTATTTATATGTATGTATGAATCTTACTGAAATGTGTTTTTGGTTTAACCATCACTTTGGATTGCTAGCTTACTTGCCTTCCATGTTGTGATGCATATTTTCTCATGTGTTCCCTTCTTAACTCTGTGCTTTCACAGGTTTCCAAGGAGCACACTCACCTCACCCTCTTTGTGTTAGAACCACTCATGCACCTTCCTTGACTTGTTGCATATGTCACGCCCTTTATACCAACAAGGACATATTACTTGCCTCTGTGCGAAACCATGGTCAAGGCGATACCGTACAACCCATTGTTGGGACTCCTACACCAAACAGTCTGAGGTCTAGTTTGGACTTCTTATTAGGGAGATCCCCTAACATGTTGGTCGGTCCAATACCATCAACATATTCATATATGATCTTTAATGATCCCTCTTTGAAAAATGACTGCCTCTAACATGATGTTAGAAAATGCTCAGGTGAATAATAATATGCAATATGGTCCCAATTTTCTCGTTCTCTTTCAAACTAGATGATCTTTCCCAAAATTAAACAAATAGATTCTAATCTTTCTACTATCATGTGCTTCTATCTATGATGCCATGTTTTTACAAAAATCAAGACTCTTATAGAGTATACAATAGTTCATTATTCTACTTTCTAGTTAATAAAAGAAATATAATTTTCATAAAGAACCTGACAGAGATAAGGCTTCCTTCAATAATAAATAGCTTTGGGATCTTCTCCTTTCGGCGTCTTCTCAAGTTCTCTCTTTTCCTCAACTATGGGAGCTTCACTTCTTTCTTTTCTTTTGTTTTTCACCTTGTTTGGACAATCTCGTTTAAAGTGTCAATACTCATTGCATCCAAAGAATTGAATCTTGGATACGTTTGTCTTCTTCTTGGACTTTTTGAACTTTTCTTTCCTCAACTTCTTGGTTCTTGCAATGAAGGATTGAGGCATTTCTTTTGATTCAGTATCATCCTTTTCATTGATCCTAGATTCTTCCAAGATACATTGAGCCCATAATTCATCGAAGGGTGTAGAATTTTTCTTTGAGTAGATGCTCGTTGCAAAACTACTCCAATCAGGTGCCAACGCATTTAATACATAGATATTTATCTCAGAATTTGTAACAACCTCCCCAAGCCCTTGCAACTGGTCTCTTATTTTTGATATATTCATTATATAGGTGGCCATGTCTTCATCCTTTGGTTTTCTTATTCTATATAGTTTATTCCTTAAGGAAATATTTTGACCCTGTGTACTTATGGAGTACAACTTTACCAGCTTATCATACATATCCTTTGATGTCTTCAAATCAATAACAAATGGAACAATATGATATTTGACGAATTCAACAATCATCCTTTGTGCCCTTACTTCTCCCTTCTTGTATTTTCCTAGTTCTTGAGTCTTCTCTTTGTCTTTTAAAACTACTTCTCCCAGGACATACTCCATGACTTCATTCTATGTGAGTTCCAAGTCAATCCTCTTCTTCCATGCTAGGAAGTTTGTTGATCCAATGAGTTTGTTGATTTCTTTACAAAATGTAGCCATGTTATTTGTAGATTGGGACAGAAAATAATATACTATTTACTTGCCAACCAAGATTCCTTTTTGATGATGTCTCCAACTATCTTGATGTTTTTTAACAACTCCAAGGAGACTGCAAATATGTCCTAGAAAGATGTCTTTTAGGATGCCTTCAATGATGATGTCTTCAAACAACTTCAAAGAGTGAGTGATGATATCAAGATCCTTTAATGCTTCCTCTATCAAGATGATGCACTAGAGAATCTTCAAAAAATGCTTGGCCTTCCTTTAATGAGATCTTGATGATGAGGTCTTCTTCAACAAAATGTTGATGTGGAAAACCTCCTTTTAGATCAATAGGTCTTCTTCTTCTTTCCTTGTGTCCTTCTATAAATGATTCCTCTTCACAAGCAAACCCTTCTTTGGGTCCTTCCAACTGCCTTCTCTTGATCACCTTCACTCTGAGACCATTTTAGAGAATGCAATATGGCAGTTGTTAATTAAATTTATCCTTAATGTTAATAATTGTTTGTGAACTTTTATTTATATTCTTGTGTTTCCTTATTATATCTTCTTCATCAAACAATTATCAAGTGAAAAAATAGTAAAAACAATGGACACATAAATTAGGCTCTAAGCTAGGGAAAAACCCCACCAAGGGGAAAACCCATAAAATCTCTTCTCTTCTTATAAAATATGCTTCAAATGAGAAAATCAAGATCAAAAACCCTAGACCAAGCCCTACTCCAAGCACCAAGTTAACCCTTCCAATTAGGTCAGGGATCAACCCAATTAGCAAGGATCAATTTTGCTTCAACCAGATTCCAGTTTTAACTTTGTCCCCCAACTTCGACCTACAACTTCGGCCTTGTAGCAGCTGCAGAAACCCTAGCTTCTTCGCACATGTGAGAGGAAAATAGCCCAAAAACAATTTTTTTCTTTCTTCTCGAGTTCTCCTTGCCTTCTTGATCTTCACACTTACTTCCTTAATGCTTCCAACTTTAGATTGAACTTCATCATGAGAGAGATCGAATTGGTACTAAATGAGGTCCATGTTACTTCTATTTATACACATTTGTGGGGTTTGATTTCCTTCTTCTAGGCCAACTTCTCATTTCTTGGGCCAACTGGTGCTTGTAGGTTTCGAGGAATTTCTAGACTCAAAAATGAATATTCTTTACATGCTACATCTTGTCTGATAGGGTTTTATATATGATAAAAACTATTTTGACTCAAGAAAAATATGCTTTTGACATGACAACCCCTAAAAGCATGAAGAACATGTTTTACCTAGATGACCATCAAAATGGAGCATGAAACCCGTACTCAAAACAATATTTTTCTTTATTCTTTCTCTTGTAACATAAAATATACAAAATGATTTGAGTACATTGAGAATTATGAAGATCGAAACTAGTTACATTTTCCAACACATATTTCCATCAAAACATTAAGAAGGAGAGACAGAAAGCTTGGCACGACTGACATATCAAAAGGAATTCTTTTATGTGGGAGACCAAGCAATGTTATATAATAGTAAGTATCTTAAGCGCCTTGGAAAACTACAAATGCATTGGTTAGGTCCTTCCTTTATGAGAATCCCAAGTTGTTAAGCTTGCACAATTTGATGGTATTCTTCTACCTAGTTAGGTGAATGGCTCACACCTAAAGCCCTAGTTTGGTAATTGAGATAAATTTGGCTTTTTGCTCTCTATAAGGGATCATCAATTAGGCTTAGGATTGAGTCAACTGTGTTAGTTTGTTAGTCAATCTAGTTACATCAATCATTTGTCTTATCTCTTAGTATTGCTCCACTGCAACCCATTGTGGTCGGCTTGAGTTATTTCTTAGTTCATTAACGTGAGTAATTTCAATCATTGAGTCAAGTTTCCCCATAATAATAATTTTTTCGAAGATTTGATTTCAACTTTAAGACATTTAAGTGCTTTTCGTTAATCTGTCCTCGTGGCATTTCCTTTTTCAGATCAATAGCATCATGTCATGGGAATTTGTGTCATCATTGTCATTAATAGCCAAATCAAGTCTGATTTGCTAAGTTGTCGCATTTATTCCCTAACGGTCATTCTGCTACACATTACCTCTTTTTCCATCAGTACTACTATTCAAAGTGTTATTGGTCATTTGTGGTGTTAGAAACTCTAAATAGTTTTACCCATGATTCTGCGTGTACTCTTCCTATGTTTCAAGCTCGTCATTGTCCCCTAGTTCAAATTGTCTATAGTCATCAATCGTCTACCATGGGCTGCGTTACCAAGCCAATAATTCCTCGCGATTTCTCATATCATTGTATTGTACCTACAGAGGATATCCTTGGAAAGTATGAAAAAGCTACACTGGTCGACAATGATTTGTCTGACCCAACACAGTTTCTATCCTTAGGTTTTGAAGTCTACATGTATTTTGTTCCAACGGCAACATACCCAGGCTCAATCCTGAGTTCACCCTTTGCAAAGGTCTTCAACTATGAAATTGAGGGATTTTCCTGTGTTTGGCACCATAGGTGAAGCCATATGATGTACCAAGTTCCTTATCAATAGATTGCATAATGGTTCGATGTGACTAAACAAAAAATACCTTATACACGTGCATGATATTCATAATCTCACCAGATTATCCATGTATGGTTTATATGTTTCAACTGCATTCCAAAGTGTCTCAAAGTGCGACAAGAAGAAAGGTGATGCCAATTTTTATGAAAAATATGAACCTCAATGAAAGGGTCATGGAGCTATCATCAACAAAACAAATAATGACATCATTTTCCATATTATCATTGGAAAACTCATGCGACATTATACAAAGGGGGAATGCATGTTAGCTGCAATATATGTCACAGAAGCTTGTGAGTAGGGTGATTCATTGAACTAGTGCAACTATCTTTTAAATGAGCTTTGTGAGGCCTGCAAAGAGGTATATAAAAGGGTGACATATTTCATTTATGGATATTTAGTGTATTTCATTGCAATGATGATATTGTGCACACTAGAAGGTGGAGACTTAGCTGAAGTACCGGATGGTGAAGCCCTCACTCTTACTTATGTTTCATGGTAGACTTAAATTGATGTTGGTAATAGATAATTCAATGAAAAGGAATTTGAGAAATGGCACACTAAAATTCTTGATGTTCCTCAGTTGCTAATCAGAGTGCCTAGGTCAATTATTGATAAATATGCAGTGCGGAAGTGGTTTGATATTAGTCACATCCATACATATTTTCAGCCCAAGGTCGTCAAATCCGAAACATTTAAGATGAATCCATTACCCTATTATATGTTGGAGGAGGCATTCCACCAAGAACTATTCTCTTGGCTAGGGGTTTAGTGCATGCAAACACTTGATGGGATTTTTTTACTCTATATGTGTTGCAACCTTGAGATTTGGCCTCTAATGTTCCTTCATTCTTCAAGAAGCGCCCAACCACTGCACACAGTTTCCAACCAATGATGAAGAAGCTTTAGGAATTTGTACCTTATGCCCATAATATTGTTTTGGAGGTCGGCTCCCTGGTAAGCTCAATTGTTTCTACTTCTAATATACCTGATGTTGTTCCTTTTGTTGGTAAGTCATTCAAACCTCCAACACTTCTTCTTTCATCTCTGAGCGCTATATCATCATCTTCCCCTAGAATCGTCGATCCCAACCCTTCTACTTTTAATGCTTTTGCTTTTGCTTAGGCCTTTGCTACTTCTAAGCCTACTAAGCCAGTTGTTGGTTCTTTAACCATTCTTTATCTTACTGATGACATTTCTCACGATCTTGTCAAACCCACTACGATCATTGAGGAACATACCCATTCCTCACCCACTCAATCTCCAACACATAGTCATGTATCATCACCCCATACTGCCTCACCATCTGCAATCATTTCAAATAATCCTTTTGAATACTTTGACTATGAGAATACCACTAGAGATATTGTTGAAATGGAAATTGAATCAACACCTTAGGACATAACACCATTGGAATAAACTATTTAGGTAATTCATGTACCACCTGTACAGTGTTCACCTGCATCACAACCTAAGCACAGTACGGTTGTTTTTGTGGCTCAACTTTCTTTCCTTAGTTGGGAACCGAATTACTGTTGGGAGGAATTGCATTTATTTGCACAATCTCTTGATATAGTCCCCCTTTTTCCTTCATATGTTGTTGCCAAAATTTGAGAAGACCTCCAACAGGAGCAGACTCAAGAACCTAAAACATTACCTCAAGGAAAATCAGAGAAATTAATTGCAAGTGGTCAGCTCTTACAGGATAGGTTTCCTCTAGCCGATACTCTCTCTACAAATGATCTTTAGAACTGATATTCACAACAACTATTTCAGTTCATCAGAGTTTCATTGATCTAGCTAGAAGATCGGTTATTTATTTTTGACTCGCGCTATAATGAGCTTGTCATTGTTCATGGACAACAACAACAACTCCTCACTATTACTAAACAATGAGATCAATTGTGTGGGGACAAAGAGACACTGACAAACCAAGTTGAAGAAATCAATTTTAAGCTCCAACATATGTGGTCGAATGTTTCTGAATTTGTCCCCAATGCTCCAAAATACTATTCAATGTGTCAAGTTTCCCAATTCTTTATGTTCCTTGAAACCGCCTTTACAGAGTTGGTCCCTACAAACAGAGAGTTGCGTAGCACTATTACTTAGCTGTAGAAATTTTTGCTTGATCCTGTGGAACAATTCAAGCAACAGATCACTCACGAGATTGAGCATGGATATTCTTTTCGCAGTACTCTTCAACAACTCATGAAATATTCCCAGGAGATCTTTCAGCAAGTGTGAGATTGGTCAGGCCTACTTTCGAAACGTAATCAAAAACTTTATCAGTTGCAGAAACAAATGCAACAACTCATTCAGAAATTTATCGCCACCACAGATATCATGCAAAACCAAAGTTTATTTGGTCAAAGTAAAATGATTGAAAAACAAATTCATCAATTGGAGGAAGAAAAACATAATACCAAAACTCTATTACGAGATCTCTAGCCCTTATCTAAAGATTGATTTCTACAATTATGTAATCTCAATCATGTTGTTGATGTCCAGTGGAAAACATTGCTTACTTCTCATCCTAAGCAGCCCACTCCAAAGGATACAACCCAATTTGTGGATAAGGTTACTGCTTTGCTTACTAATTAGAAATTTGTCTTGGAGGATTATAACAGCTTTAAAGCCCAAGCCCTATAGACAGTACCATAGTTGGTTCCTTTATTTGTAGGTGAAGTAGCAGAGGAGGGAGAAAAAGTAGCAACAATAATTGTGCAACAACAAGCAAAGTTGAGTGAGTAGATAAAGAATTGACTCGAGGGTGAGTTAATAGACTGTGGTCATGGCCTTCATTTTTTAGGTAGATTTGATCAAATTTTGGGAAGAAAAGAGTTGTGGAAGTAATCAACAGAAGCAAGAAAGGTAAATGGTAAAATAGATTAGAATTTGAGAATAGACAGGAGAAAAGCAGCAAGTAGAAAAGGGGAGCGTTTATCTCGAATTTGGTGAAGCCGCGAAAGAAGGATCTAGTTGTTACTTTTGAAGGAATCAAAGCAAAATGTTAGGATATTCTGACACATAGGAAATAACTAAGTACAACTTGGTCTAGTGTACAGTTAGGTAAAGTGTGTTTCTTTAGTATGTAATTTTTGTAACTTACAATCTGACAGTCATGATATGTTCTAGACATAAAGTGATCTGACGGATCATTCTCTCCTCGGTATTACTAAAACTTGATTTGTGGCTTAATACCTGATTGGTCCATGATCTCTATTTAAAGAGCATGGAGGGTCATTTTTTAGGGGACCGTTCATGAAAGAAGCTTATGTAAATTTTCTTTCTTTTACATTAATAAATTGTCTAAAGTGGTCGCGTTGGCTCAAGTTGTGGATTGTTTCCCTCTTTGAGGGTTTTAACCACATCAAGAACATTGGGGTACTAATTTGTGATATGTTTGTGAGTGGTGTGATTTGGTGTTCTATCTAAGGAACTTACCTTGTAAATTCCTACATGGTATCAAAGCTATTCGAGGGCCGCATCCGATAGTGATCCAAATCCGAAGCCAGTACAAATGCAGTCGACTGTCGTTTCCTAGATCTATTGTTTTTTACCAATTTCGGGTTGAGAGGACTACTCTATTGTGTTAGGAGCATTTGTTCCAGTGAGGAACCCCTTTCATTTCAGGCGAAAAGGTTTCTGGTAGCCCTAGCTATGTCACTTTTAAGATATGGAGGTATACAATCTTTATTTGTAGTTATCGTTATTTATCTCTTTGTTTAGTTCGGTTTATAGTCCTCTATAATTTTTTATTACCAAATCTATACTTTCATTTCTGTGTATGCTCTTTGCCCCACGACTTTGTGTGATTTGGGTAAACCAGAAACAAAAGGAAACGATATTTCTCATGTGTATGCTCTTTTCTGTTGCACCTTAGTGTGATCTCGGAAATCGGAAACATTGAGGAAAATATTTAGTTTCCGGCCAAATCTAACTTTAAGTAGTAAGGCTTGGATTAATTTTTCTTATTCGTTTGGTTTATGTGGTTGTTTTTTTTTTTTGTATGTAAAAAATGTTTTTCAAGTAAGCACGCACTCCAAAGCTTTAGTAAACAAAAAAAATAAACCCCTTCCTCCTTTCCAAAAATTACTAACCTTTTAAACTAGCTCATTTGGTCTAAAGTTACTTTATGAGAATAGAGGTCTTGGGTTCAAGTCTTTCTTTTCATTGAGTTACTTTTTCAAAAAGCACATGTAGCTTATGTTTTAAAGTTATTTTATGTAAAATTATTCTCACCCATTGTAAAAAGACAGTCACTTATAATTCCAAAGTCACTTTATCTTTTATTTAAGTTACAATTTAGTGGATAGTTCATAAAGTATCATTGTAAAAGTGACTTTTATTTATTTATAAAAGTGGGTCAAAAGTAATTTCTTTTTTTAAGTGACCTAATTAGATTAAGTTTGGAAATGGGAGGATTTTCTTTAAATATAACATTATCATTCACTTCCCAACATTTACGTGGTTCGTCAGCGTCTTCAAAAATCCATAACTTTTTCTTCTGGAAGTCATTTTCAAGACCGTTTTTCGAGATCTTTCCATTGGAACACTTAGTTTTAGAATCTACAGGTTCAGTTTCTTTTAAAATGGAAATTTTGTGCCTAGTTATTCTTGACAGCACCAACTACTTCTAATGGCTATCCTACATGGTGGATTTACTTAGAAGTAAAGGTTTTTATAGAACAGCCTCAGGCCAAGAGTCTAAACCTCGAGATGAAGGTAAGCAAGCCAAATGGGAAAATAAGCAAGATCAAGCATGTGGGTTGATAGGGATGTCTATTTCTCCAGACCTTAGATTCCTTATCGCATAAATTGATACCCCCAATGAAGCAATGAAAAAACTCAATAAAGCTTTTGGAATTAAAAATGAAATTAGAGCAATCCACAGGGTATTGGATAAACGGTGATTGGGTGCTATGTTAAGGCACTCCTTGATGTGAAGTCACGGGTTCAATTCCCCGCCTCGATCGTGGTGATATGTTGGACATGATGAAGATTTAGTCCCACCAAGCTTACAAAAAAAATGAAATTAGAGCCCATCAATTGGAAAATGAGTTGCTTACATTGGACCCCAATAATTTTTCTTCCATTGAATATTTTTTTTCCAATTTCAAGACTCTTAGATTTCTCTTGGAAGGTGTTAAGGTTAATAAAGAAGATGGTATCCTTATCTATTCTATTCTTACTAAGTTAGGGCCAGCCTACTCTGTGTTTGTTTCCACCTTCCATTCTACTATATAAGCCTTTATTTCTCAAGGACAAGACTACAAGTCCCCCTCTTTTGATGCCTTTTGTAATTCTTTAATAAGAGAACAAGAAAAACTCTTATATCTTGGTCTTCTTAATACTGGAAACTCCTATAAGAAATCCATAGCAGCCCAGTAGCAACCAAGTTCAAAGAATCCTAAGAAGAAGCATCCTAAAAAGAATGGTCATAAACTAAACAAGGGTCCTAAGCCATTTCAGCCTCAAAATGAAAAATCAACTCAACAAAATGATAAGTCAACTAAAAACAAAGTGAAGAAGACTGATAGGCATTGCAACTTTTGCAATCGATGCTTTAAGAAGATGGAAGCCTTGGAAGCAGCAATGAAGAAGCATAACATCCATTTGGAGCACTCTTCAACTTCAACTTCATCTTTAGTAATAACACTTTATGTGTGTGGTTGTCAAGCATCTCGGTCTAGTTATGCACTAAATTTATCTTCTTCTTCTCATTATCATGAGTGGCTCATTGATTCTGAAGCTTCTTATCACATGGCCAAAAACAAAGCCATGTTTTCTTCTTTAAATGATTGTAACGCCAAAAATATATGTGTTGGTGATGATAGATCTCTTAGTGTTGTAGGGACTAGAACTATTCATCTAAACAATGGTCAATTTAATGATGTATTATGTGTTCCTACCTTATCCTGCAACCTTTTATCTGTATATCAAATAACTCAGTTAGGTGACCATAAAACCATTAAATTTTCACCTCATGATGTTGTAATTAAGGACCTAAGAGATCCTAGACAGATTTTAGCTGTTGGCATTGTTGATGATTCTACAAGGTTGTATAAGTTTAACAACTTTGGGTCATCAACTCTTCCCTTGGTATTTGTTGCTCATAATGATGAAGTGAGCAAACCTTGGCATGAGTGATTTGGTCACTTAAATTATCGCTCCCTTCAAAATCTATATAAATAAAATATGGTGACATGTCTTCCTATGGTATCTTTCAGAGATGGTGTTTAT
>APFE031682406.1:0-10205 GCA_000404065.3 Pinus taeda | reverse complement strand
CTCATGATATAGCATTACTGGGTGAAGATCCCAAGGTAATGCACCATAGTGGTGATCAATGAGAAGACTCAACACCTACAACAAGTTCCGGAGAGAACTAGCCAGTTGCGGAGTGAAAGAAGGAGCAAATCAGGGAATAAATCATGCAGAAGAACTAACCAATTGCGGAGTTAAATAAGGAGAAAATCAAGGAGTAAATCATGCCAAAGGAATCTTGCATGTAGTCCCATGCTCTAACTAAGAGCCCGCATGTAGGTGTGTAGTAGTTCCAACACCCTTGAGAAGATCCCGACAATGCCCACGAGTTTGCCATGGATATGATTGTAGCAGTAGATATTCAACATGATAGTTTCCAATACATTGGAGATGAGCTCTTCATCTACTACGAGAACAAGCTTCTGGTGCCTTGTACCTTGTGCTCAGGGTGCCGACACAAGTGCGCGAGAGGGTGAGTACATCCATCAATCCTACCATGAAAATGAAATAAAGAGCCATCACATCCCTATTGAAAAACCTGTTACAAAAATTCCACGCGCAGATTTTGAATTTGAAATTATAGGTGCCATGGTGCAGAGGTAACATTGAATGCATTTCAGTTCATGTTGAATCCACCACGATCTATGTATGGGAATTCTCTTAAATTGTATTAAATGGAGAACCATGTTTATCGGCCGGTCAGCGTGTCACATCCATGAATGCCCCATAGCATGCTTATGTATGGTGAATGGACACTATCAGACGCATTAAAGGCTCGATTGCAAGATGGTTATTTTTTGCCTTTGTCTCTAATGCCTAAAAATGGGTAACGCACAAAGGTTATGGGAAAGCCCATGATGGTAGAAAAAAAAAAAGTTGTAAAACCATTGCAGACATCAAACTTCTACATTTCAGCCAAGACATTATGTGGATCTTGGTGCAGGGCTGCAAAAGCACGCCTTGGTATGTAGATGGGAATTCACACACATGGATGGGAAAAAAATGCACTGGTGGGTTAAGAAAAATTGTGCTCCTATACTTAAACTTACCCCCAAAATTAGTGTATTAATGAACAAATGAGTTGGGATCCATTTTTTTACATCAAAACAATGCAAATTCTATCTTAAAATCCCCTTGGGTGAAAATTACCAAAGCTTTTGGCAGTTGTATCATTGATACTATAAATTGGATTTAATCCTCTAACAGAGATTCCCTTCAAACACATGATTTGGGTGAAACTTTTTAGTATTTCGCTTGAATTCTGGACAAATTTAGCTATTATGGCAATTGGGAATGCCATTGGTAATTTCATATATTTGGATAGTAGAGGTTTGTGGGCCGTAGATAAAAGAGTGGTCTGGGTGCTCGTGAAAATCAACTTTTCTGGAGGTCTCCCTGCTGACATTGACCTGGAGTGGGGATCAATCAAAATCAGGCAGCATATCGACTTTTTGGGGATTCGCTTTCATTGCTTTATTTGACATCACACGGGCATGTTATGGCATGCTCATGGTTTAAATTTGACGGGTGCTCCTACCTGTGAAGAAATGTTTTATCATTGTTTTACTTTTTAAACTACCCATCACTTGAATTTTAAAATTTATTTGTACAAGTTTCATCTAATTTCTGCCAATTGTGTTCATAATTGTTGCAAAATTTCCATTCTTTGTTGTACTAGTCAACTTAAGTATCATTGCTACAATTTTTTTTTAAACATGTTAATGAAACTTTTCTTTAATTTTTCCAGCATGTTGAAAGGTTCAGCGATTTTTTTAAAGATGGAAATAGTGAGAAAATAGATGGAACATATGTATTTTTGTATCTGTTATTATTATTATTATTATTTTTTTTTAATTTCTAAGAAATAACAAAAAACAATGTTAGAAAGTGAGAAAATATATATTCATAATTACTCTCACTTAAGAATAGTGAATGTAAATATTGTTGCAACTAAATTAGGCAAAAACAAATCACTTAACAAAAATTGAAACGCACATAGCATGGTTTCCATTTAAGTCACTTTGATGCCAATCCCATTAAAGGGACAATAGTTGTGAAATAAGTTTAAAACCAAAAACATAATGAACATGAACTATGTAAATGTTCAAAAAGTACATTCAATATCAACATGTACACAAACTAAATTTCGGATAGTTTCACCAAAAGAGGTAATTGTCAAAACACAACCCCATTACAAACATAAACATAAAGAAAAAACTTTAAATATTTAAGATTCTTTTTTCTTTAGCATATTTCCAGATGTCATATACCCTATCCCATTTCACCATTGACGAATCAAGCCCAATTAGGGACACTCACATCAAGGCATCTAATGCAGCGAATGATAGCTTTGTTCTGCGAACATCCTTTATTATGTTTTGTCTTGAGAATCCTCTCTCACAAGCATATGTACTTGCAGGAATACTAAGTATTTCCTGTCATAATTTCGAGATGTTAGGAAAAATTATATGCAACCCTGTAACATAAAAAATCCTCCATGCATCTTTCATGGATTATCCCTCACAATTAACATGAACAGTGTCAACAAATGGATGCAACTCTTTCAACCAAGCCTCAAAATCAAATGTTGTTTTGTTTTCTTCACTTCCGTAATAAGGATGTTGTAAGTGCTGAAAAATATTTTCGAGACAACGCTTTGAATTTCGTTCTTTTCCATGAACATCCTCTAAATAATGACAAGGGAAAAACAACCTTGTTGAGTTGAAAAAAGCAAGATCAGGGAATCTTCTGTTCAAACTCTCTACAAGAGCTTGAACACAGGGATTTTCAAGTTGTTTGGAACTTTCTATTGAACCTTCAATACAAGGTTTCCATGATTGTTTATGTATATCAACACAAACATCATATGCATGTGGAATTGCTAGAAATCATGATTCATGTCTATGAACAAGCCCCTCCTTATCACAAATTTTTAGAAAGCCAAATTTAGAGGCATCTATAAATTGAGATAAATAACATGTGCTATCTGCAAATGTGGTTTTTCACTTTCGTAATAAGGATGTTGTAAGTGCTGAAAAATATTTTCGAGACAACACTTTGAATTTCATTTTTTTCCATGAATATCCTCTAAATAATGAAAAGGGAAAAACAACCTTATTGAGTTGAAAAAAGCAAGATCAGGGAATCTTCCATTCAAACTCTCTACAAGAGCTTGAACACAAGCCTTTTCAAGTTGTTTGCAACTTTCCACTGAACCTTCAATACAAGGTTTCCATGATTGTTTATGTATATCAACATAGACATCATATGCATGTGGAATTGCTACAAATCATAATTCATGTCTGTGAACAAGCCCCTCCTTATCACAAATTTCTAGAAAGCCAAATTTAGAGGCATCTCTAAATTGAGATAAATAACATATACCATCTGTAAATGTGTCACTTCTTAAAAACCACATTTTCAAATTGTTTACAGTAACATCTATGGCTGCCCCTAAAGAGCTGACATCAACGTACTCTTCTTGGAATTGCTTGTTCAACTTGTTTAATTCACACATTCTATTTGCAAGCATATGTAAATAAAATTGTACTGAAAAGATCCTTGCCTTATCGTACCATGAGTCTTTTCTTTCATTTTTCCACAATGTTAATATGGCAAGCATAAGTACAACAAGTCCTTCAATTACTTGTCCACTTGAAGGCCATCTAACTCCGTGGATTTGAAGATCATGAAGGGTTTCAAGTTGCATAGGTTCTTGTAGAGCAATAAGTAGACTATTTCTTTTCGTAGAATTTTACACCCAAGAATACACCTTATTTGTTAATTTCTCAACAAACAATAATTCAAGTATTCTTTTTGAAGCATCTAAAGCGACTAAAGCTTCACACTAATCAATGCAATGAACACCTACAAGATTAGGTACATCTTTCTTCAAGAAAGTAATAAAATCATTTTCATTACAAACCATTGAAGAAACACTATCTATGGAAACTCCTATCAATCTTTCTTTTGAAAGGCCCCTTGATTCCATTAAATGTTTGATTGCATCATAAGTTGTTTTCCTTCTTCCATCACAAACATTTATGAGCTTTAAAAACTGTGAAATTGGAGGTCCCAATCCTTTTGAGTTTAAAAACGTGCCACAAACCACCAGATGTTTTTCTAAGCTACAATTTGTACTTTCATCTAGCATCAATGAAAAAAAAGACTATTTAGCATTTTTGAAATTTGTAGCTCTTCAAGATATTGAGATATAGCAAAAATGAATTCTTTTGCAGCCATGTGATTTGTATATGATGTATAATCTTTATTCTTTTGCATATTTGGTGTGTTGAAGGACATTGCAAATAAGCAAAGAGATTCATATTTTGAAAGTAGTAGATCCTCTTGCACCATCCAATACACTAATTTCATAGTAGTGATGACTTTTTTTTGTTCATATCATCAATGCATGCAATGTGTTCTATAATAGGGTTCACTTTCTTCTCATTTCCACATATCTGCTTTGCCCGTAAGAGTTTGTGAATGCTTGAACTAGCATGAACAACTATAGAATCATGTTGCAATGTAGAGCAACTAGCCTTAATTCCCCATGGCCCCATTGCCTTATGCATTTCAAAATATATGCATTTCATGACTGTTTTTCCTTCATGCTTTCCCATTTTCAACCACTTATACTTAGCTTTCCACTGATCACTAAACTATCTTCTTACTTTCATTTTCTTTTTCTTTTGAGTGCTAGGTTCGCATTCATGAAATTCTTCATCGCATTCTTCATTATGCCCCAATATATCAAATTCTTTATTATGCCCCAAGACATCTAAATCTTCATTTAGATCAAAATCATGATCTTCTTTGTCATGAAACTTGAGATGTAGAAGACCATGCAAAGAACTTTTTGATAGAAAGGTGATTCCCTTTTTTTGAAGATATTTTTGGATATATAATACTAAATAAAAAATAAATTAATTAGTATATATGAATTTCAATTCATCAATTAAAAACATATTAAATTTTTTATCCTGTACTGATTTCAAGAAAGGATATTAACGAAGGAATATACCTATTTATTCTTTATAATATTTAATAAATATACCTATTACTTATTTATAATATTTAATAATTTCTTAAGTCCATGTAAAAGTTTTTCAATATTTACAATAAACTGTCTATTTTTTCAATCTATTTTAGTCATCTATACAAGTAGAAAAGATAAATGTTTTAGCAATTAGCAAATAAATACTTCTTTTGCTTTCATTTAATAATGGTGATTTCGACACAACCGATTTCTGGAGTCCAAAGTGGACATATTCAAATTTTTAGTAGAGATTATTTTCCTCGGAAACAAAAAAAATAAAAATTATATATATATATATATAATATATATTATATATTAATATATATATATATATTATATATTCGTAATTTTCATTATTAGGAAAATTACATGTTGTAAATGCCCTTGGCATATGCAGTAAGTTGACCATGGTCATCTGTAAAAAGTTTGCAGAAACTATAGAAAAATTTACAAAAATCCCCTGCTCGGGTGTACTGATATAAGTTCATTTACATAAATATTTACATATCCATAAAGTTGTGCAAAATTTTTAATAAAAAAGTGTTGTAACTAGGGCCCATCTGCCCTCAGCAAAACTTGGTCTATATACGGTCTGTGGTAGTATTGATAAACCTGTGCATGAGTGTTCTCTCTGATCAACCATTCTCCTCGAGGACGATTCATTGCCTCTTTCGATAATCTATCCGCGACATCTTAGAGTCCCCAAATACTTGTAGATGTCTACAGTTTTTGGATGTAGCAAAGTGTAACAGATGTCGAAGGGTCATGAGTTCTGCAAAATTGTTAGTGCCATTTCCCAACCCCAGACTGATATGGAAATAATGTGATTCGGATGTGTGTAGGATGATGACTCCACCGCAACCCTAATCTTGGGCTGCACCATCGAAATATGCCCAGGGTATCCTTCTATCAATGACTTCAGCAGTAATGTGCCTTGTCTCGGTATTCTGTGTCTCCTATGGGATCTAAAGAAAGCTCATACATATCTTTGGGATGATTAGAGCCTAGATAATTTGTTTCCCCTAAAAAATATTGATGTTCTTGGAGATCCAGATGTGCCAGGACACAATCAATGGTAGGTTCTTTGTTTTCAGGATCGATGCATTGTTCCACCAGTTGTTCCATGCCATATTCGTATCCTCCCCTGACCAAGTATGTGCTATCTTAAGGATCTGTAGGACTTGTGCCCAAAAAATCTGAGTTTTCAGATAAGTGAGAAAGAGATGATTGGTAGATTCCTCCTCATTTTTGCTTAGGACACACCAAGTGGGTCCCAGGAAAGCCCATTTCCTAAGATTAGTTCCAGTCGGAATTTTGTCCTTAATAATGTTCCACATAAGTAATCGGGAATGAGGAGGGCCCTAGAGCTTCCAGATATTCTGCCACCAGTTTTTTAATACTTCAGGTTTGTGTCTTGCATGAACTATTATGTAGCCCTCCTTTGGAGAATATTTCCCATTCTATGCTAGTCTCCATAGCATCTCATCCGGCTCATCCCTTAATCTAACATGTGATTCAGTTAGGGCTCTAAAAAATGTCCCCCATTCTAGGTGCGATCTATCAGAGATGTCTAGAGTTGTCCCTGATAACCAGGCTTGTTGGTATACAGTAGTGTTTTTGGGGTCCCCTATATGAGCTATAGAGTAGATATATTTTTGTTTTAGATTTTCTATCAGGGCTTGTGGTAGTAGATCTGAGTTCCCACATCCAATCCATGGATCTATTCCGATACGGGCTTCCTCTCTGTTGCCAATCCTCGAAGTGAGTCCCTTTCTAATAGTGTGGAGGGGATTCAACACTACCCTCCAGATGACCGAGATGCTCTTTCTATTCCAGGTTGGTAGTCTTAACCAATCCAATAGTGGTGTCAGCCAGATGTATTTGTAGGTGATCACTTCAGTGCACAAGCTTCTTTGTTTCAAGGGAAACCAGCCTAGTTTCATTGCTAGAGTGTGGGCGAGGGCAGATAAATTTTTTAACCCCCACCCACCCCACTTTTTGGGGATAGCTATGCTGCTCCATTTAACCCAAGCATATAGCTTCCCCTCTTTATTGCCTTTGCATAAGAAGTTGCAGCATATTCTCTGAATCCTTTATATAATTCCTTGTGGAATCTAGGCCAGGGACATCCAATAAACCAGTGTGGCTTCGAGGACAAATTTAATAAGCACCAATATGCCTGCCCTGGATAGTAATCTGTGGCTCCATAGATTTAGTCTTCTTTCTATCCTTGTGATCAACCAAGTCCAGTTTGCTATTCTTTATCCATTTGGTTTTATCTTAAATACCAGGTACTTCAACCCATCCTTAAGGGCTTGAATTTGAAAAGGTAAAATTTGGAGAGCAAGATTGGATTCCTGTTGAGTACATCTTGATAGGGTTATGGTGGATTTAACATGGTTAAACTCCATCCCAATGGCCAAGCTGAAAAGCCTTAGAATCCCTGTGAAGGTAATTATGTCTTGTGTGCCTCCATCCAAAAAAATGAGGATGTCATCAACAAAGAGGAGATGAGACAGTGAGCATTGGTCTGTCATCTTTAGTCCCTTAAGGTTCTCTTCACCCTTCGAGGCAATCTTTCTGCTGAGACTTTCCATAACCAGAAGGAAGAGTAGGGTGGAAAGGGGACATTCTTGTTTGAGTCCCCTCTCGACCCGGAAGGTGTGGGAGGCCGATCCATTGATTAATATAGAAAAGGAGACCAAAGTAATGCAACACATGATCCATCTGATGAAATTTGGGGGGGAACCTAGGTGGTTGAGTAACATCTGGAGATATAGCCAGTTGACCCTATCAAAGGCCTTTGAGAGATCAATTTTGAGCATCATTCCTTTAAGGTTCTTCAGCTTGATGGAGTGGAGGGCCTCTTGTGCCGTGCCTATGGCCTCATGAATTTGACGGTTTTTTAGAAAGGCAAACTGTTTCGAGGAGATATGCTCTGATAGAATAGGTTTGATACGATTAGCTATGATCTTGGCAATGATTTTATAGAGGCATTTGCAGAGGAATATAGGGCGGAAGTCATTAATGGATAGAGGAGAATCTAGTTTGGGGATAAAGGCTATGAATGTGGAGTTTATGAGTTCATGTAGTCTACCCTGGATACGACTTTCTTCCATGACAGCTAGAAGGTTAGGTCAAAGAGTGTCAAAAAAGGTAAGGTAGAACTCCACAGGCCAACCATCTGGACCTGGGCTTCTATCTCTTTTGAACCATTTCAGGGTGCTCTCCAATTCCTCCAAGGAGACAGATTTATTGAGGTCCTCTAATATTTCAGGATCCACGAATATGGGGAAGTTCCCAACAATAAGGATGATATTAGGTAGTGTAGCACCTAGAGGGCCTTTGAACAACTTTTTGAGTGAGTAGTGCCTAACTGTAATAGCAGAGCGTAAGTGTTTGCTGGTGTACCATGATCCAAGGGAAGCTTCCATATCATATTGCTGGCTTTCCTTCCATTTGCAAATTAGTGGAAGAATTTAGTGTTGCCATCCCTCGCTTGTAACCAAATGGCCCTGCTTCTATGTCGCCAAGTTTCTTCCCAGGCCAGTAAGATCTTAGATCTCTAGGCTTCCATCTCTACTAGCTACACTTTTGACTCAATGGAGTTGTATCCCCTGCCATATTCATCCATAAGTTTGGCTATCTGGGATTCTAAATTAGATATGGCAAGGTCCTCCCTGGCTTTCTTCTTTTTGGCCCAATCAATTGAGAGTCGCTTGAGGTGGTACAAGTTATTGCAAAAACCTATTGCCTTCCTCCTCTCAATTGAAGGGGGATGGGATTTCCAGTAGTCCGTGACCATCTTGAGGTAGTCTAGATCCTTTAGCCAGGTCGAGTTAAACTTATAAGGGGCTTGAGGTTTGGCTGTGGATCCAGCCAATTCCAAATATATTGGCGAGTGATCAGATATGCCTCCTGAGACCACCCATTGTCTAAAGATGGTAAGAGTCATCAGCAAGTCTTCATGGATGAGGAACTGGTCCAGTCTTCTCCCTAAAGCTTCCTCACTAATTCTTCTGTTATGCCAAGTAGGCATCTTCTTATTCATAGGTACATCTATGAGACCATGCTGATCCAGCAAAGAGCTCAGCTGATCCGAGAGTGGATCAAGTTGTGAGTGATGACCCCAAGATTCTTCATGATCAATGGAGAAGTTAAGGTCACCCGCCAGAATGGTTGAGGAATTGATCATCAGGTTATCAAAAAATTGCTTCCAGAAGTCCAAACTATTTTGATAGGGGGTATATATATTTAATGCAGATCTGTTTACCCAAAACTGCTGAGAAGAGATCCATACCAAGAAAACCGAGACCACCCCATGAGGCAATCACCCTAATGGTATGAGGATTTATCCCAAGGGCAAGTCCCCCGGATCTTCCAGCAACATCCATAGCTTGAAAGTGCCACCTAGGTATGATGCCCAGGAAGGCTTTTACAATCTAATTTGAAGGCCCCAAAGTTTCCTGAAGGAATATTATATCACAGGGTTCACAGCTCAAGAGTCCCTTGAGGGCCAGTTTTGTTTTAGGGCTGGCCATGCCCCTGCAATTGAAAGAGAGCCATTTCATCAGGAAACCTTGTCTGGAGTGTCTACTGCTCTAAGCACCCAATCAGTGGTTTTTTAACGGTCCTGGGCAACATCATCCCCTATAATTTTAATAGCTTTAGCTAATTTGGAGGGTCTCCCTCTAGTAGGCTTATGGTCAGATGAGAAAGGAGTGATACCTAGGCTCAGAGTATCGAGGATGGATTGCCTACGGGGCCGTAAGTTATAAGCATGAAGGCCTGAGGGAGTGTGTTCAAATGTCAATGGGGGTTCATCCAGACCAGAAATCAAAGGTGGGGTAGTGGAAAATAAAGGCTACAGTGGTATAATTGAACAAGTAATGGGAGTTGCATTTAAACATGAGGTAGGAGCAGATGAAACCACTGAGACAGAGAAAAGATTAAATTGCAAAGCAGATGAGTAGGGAGAAAAGTTAGTACCCGAAGTAGGATTGGCTTCCACCGCAAATCTAGATCTGGTCTTAGGAGGAGATGAAGGTGACATTTGCGAGGCACTGGAGGTTTGAATAGTGTTCCCAACATCTTCCTTTGTGCAATCCAGATTTGAGGGTAGCACGTCCACCGTTAGCTCTTCTGATAGTCTATGCATTGAAACCTTAGCTTCTGTAGTCGAAGGCGTGAG
>APFE031682404.1:0-17143 GCA_000404065.3 Pinus taeda | reverse complement strand
GTAGTAGAAAAGGGAGGGAGAGAGAAGGAATAAAGCATACCTTTCTCGGCCTTTTGGCTAAGATCAAGTGTAGTATCTGTTCTTATCAGTTTAATATCTGATACGTGGTTCATAGAACCACATGATATTAAATGTATTTTTCTAGGGGGAGGGCCCACTCACAATAGCTTGCTATTGGGGCTCTCGGGCGTCGCTTGTGCGTTGCACTACAGCACCAGCCTGGCGCACCCCAACGACACCAACACAAATATTATTATTATTAATTAGTCGACGACACCAACACAAATAATATTATTATTAATTAGTCGAATTGTTTGTTTGTTTGTTTAATCACACAAACATCATTAATTAATCGAATTGTTTGTTTTGTTTAATCACACAAATATTATTAATTAATCTTATTGTTTTGTTTGTTTAATCGGCGGTTGAAGAGTTTGGATTTTTGGAGGGTTTGTCGTTTAGTACCCCCTTTAAATCGTTGCTTGCTTCCTGTTCCTCTCCTCTCGGTGCTTGCTTCCGGTTCTCCTCCCTGCGCTGAATTTAAATCAAGTCCTCGCCTCGCTTTCTTTCTGTGCAAGGAATTCATATCCTCCTTGCTTTCGATTATCAATTGTGTCACGCACACTGATCCTTGTCTCTTAATCCAGATATATGTATGAAGATGTCTCTTAATCCAGATGATATGTAAGTATGCACACTGATCCTTGTCTCTTAATCCAGATATATGTATGAAGATGTCTCTTAATCCAGATGATATGTAAGTATGCATGCCGTGAAGCGAATTTTTCTCTGCGCCCTGAAGCCGTCATATGGTTTTCCAGTGTGAATTTGATTGATTTCTGCCAGCAACCTGAAGCCGTCATATTGTTTTCCAGTGTGAATTTGATTGATAGATATTGTTTTCCAGTGTGAATTTGATTGATTTCTATCGGCCAGAATTTCAACGTGTTCCAGTGTGAGTTTGATTGATTTCTATCAGCCAGCAATTTCAACGTGTTCCAGTGTGAGTTTGATTGATTTCTATCAGCCAGCAATTTCAACGTGTTCCAGTGTGAGTTTGATTGATTTCTATCAGCCAGCAATTTCAACGTGTTCCAGTGTGAGTTTGATTGATTTCTATCAGCCAGCAATTTCAACGTGTTCCAGTGTGAGTTTGATTGATTTCTATCAGCCAGCAATTTCAACGTGTTCCAGTGTGAATTTGATTGATTTCTATCAGTCAGCAATTTCAAGTGTGAATTTGATTTTGATTCCTATCAGCAATGTCGACGTTTCCAGTATGAATTTGATTGATTTCTATCAGAAATTTCAACGTATTTAGGGCATTCAAGGAATTTTTTCACTGTCAGTGAGATGCTGTTGGGCTGTACAGAGTGTGGAATGCTTGTCGTTGCGAAAAGGCAGAATAGGGGGATTGGCAGGGAGAGTGCTTTTCCATTGTTAGTGAGATGATGCTGGGCTTTACAGAGTGAAATTCTTCTGGTTGCGAAAAGGCAGAATAGGGGGATTCTCAGGGTGCGTGCTCAAGAATACAGGATTGTTACAACTCATTTTGTCCATAAGGCAGACGACAGTGCGCCATATGTTTAGGATGGGATATACCCGTTGCAACATCTGCAGAATAATAATGTCATATTTTGAAGGTCACGCGGGTATTATAAGCCAACTAACTGTAAAGGATAAATTTTTGGCTGCTGTGAATACACACATTTTGGACAAACTTTCACAACATATTTTGGACAAACTTTTGGCTGTTGTGAATACACATATTTTGGACAGGAAGCGTAAAAAGGGTTGATGACAGGGATGTGAAGTTAGCATTTTGAGTGGGGTAATGATCTAGATGCTGTGCTTATGAGGTTTATTGACTCTAGATGGTGCAAGGGGTGATTGGACAAAGATCACCCCTGCCCACAACGTCACGCACAGTTCATTGGGAAGTTCAGACACAAACTCGAGCATGCACTCCACAATCTAAAGAAACAGACACACCAGGTTTTCTTGGGAAGTTCAGACACAAACTCAAGCATGCACTCAACAATCTAAAGAAACAGACACAGCAGGTTTTCCTTTTCATTAGTTATCCTGGTAATGGAAATTACAATGCTTGCGACCTCCCAGGGCTGTTGCTGTTACAACAATTAAAACTCGAAACCACAAACAACAATTAAAACTGCAACATGACCGAGTCCTCCTTCTCACAAGTTGCCCATTGGTCTGGGTCTCGGTTGCACTCACACTCGCATTCACTGCTCCAAATAGCTGTCGGTGGCTCCTTTTAAAACTAGGAATTATGGTTACCCTGTTTCTGCATTTTCTCCACAAATATAGGATTGCTGAAGTCATTTTGGGCAAAACCCAAATGGCACTTTGAACATCATCCAAACTCGGTGGGAACACAGACATGAAAATTTGGAACTTTGGTCTTTCCCATCCTTTCAAGATAATCCAAACTCGGTGGGAACACAGACATGAAAATTTGGAACGTTGGCCTTTCCCTTTCTTTCAAGATAAACAAAATCAATTTGACATTGGATTTTTGGTTTCCAGTGCATGTAATATCGCTGAGCCAAATATCTGTGACATTGGTGTTTACTCTTCCACCATTACCCTTGATGATAAGTGAAGTGTTTCTCCGGAATCGAAAACTTACACTTCACGCTGTAAATCCCAGAATTCCAACGAAAGCATGTCCAGTTGCGCAAAAGTCTCCATTCTAAAATCCATTTTCACGGGTTCTCCGAGGGGTTGCCCTGGCAATGCAGGTTTTGGGTTTGTAATTAGAAAACACATGGAAGAACCATCCTATGCTGCTATAGGAAATATAGACTAACCCGCCAAGAAGGAACTAAAGCGTCCATAAATTTGCATCTAGAAGCATAAACTTGGAAGGGGACTCTAAACTCAACCGGGATCAATTAAGGAATCAAGAACCTTTCATGAATCATTGGAGGTTGGAGTCCATCCATCATGGCACTCGAGAGCATTTGAGAGGCAGGGAAACCCCTTGATCAAATTAATCATCACTGGAGAAGGAAATACAGGGCGGAGCACAATGAGTGGTCTAATGCGTAAAGTCGATGACAAGGAGATATTTAAGATGTACGCCTTAGTATCCCCACATGATCTACACAGGCTCCCGAGCTTATGAAACTCTACTCGCATGTTGTGTTTCTCTCTGACATAATATTGTCCTTCTCTGTCTCTGTTTGAGCGAGTGTTTTGTGATTGTTATCATGCAGGATCCTATCTAGGTTTCCTTCCTTAGTGTATTAGCGAATGATTGAATCTTCCTCTTTCCTCCACGCATCTGTTTAGATCTTGGAAGCATCCCTTCCTTATTGGTACTTGAGATAGAATTTTATCGTTCGCTGCCAACAAACAGAACGATACCACTCCTAGCCAGATTTTTGGGAGCTATGCATACCCTCTTCTTGAGCTCCTCATTTGACAAAACCCAATCTTGACATGATCGCTAGGTCTCCCTCCTTCACTGGGCATCTGTCCTGTTTCTTCAGCGTTCCCACAAATTCTGTGTCATCCATATTTATAAAATCACCTTTCTCTTTCCAAGTTCAACATTGATGATTTTGACTTGCTTTGATTTCAAAGACATGGAGCGTTGCTCCAACACTTTTCATTTTAGCTTTATTTAACATGACCGTATTTCTGAAGGCCAGCGAGATTTATTTACTCTTTTCGTTTTTAGTTAGAACATTATGCACTCGCATTGCAGCTGGGAAATTCGAAGTCTCCTTGCCTAAAAATTGCATTACAATGAGACAAAGCAGGGGGAGGTGGGAAGGTGGCGTTTGCCAAGAAATGATCCTGCACCCAAACTCTGTGGAGTTATTAGATGCATACACTAAAAAGATCAGATCAAAAAGGCAAACCATTGCATATCAATCTGGGAATTGATGGACACTTATATTTTCGTAGCTACTCCTGTCAACTCTTCCTATCCTCACGAGAGGTGAGTACATAGCTGTGTGATTGGAACTTACATAACATAACCACAATCACAAGCTTATTCTCCGTGCGATGCACATGCAATACAGACCCAAATGCTGAACACCGACCACCCATGATGGCGCGATCAGTCCGTTGCATGTGGGTTGATCACATTCAAACCACAGTGCAAGCTCCAAGTACAGTAATAGGATTTGGCCATTCCCTGTCAAATATAGGTGAGAAAATCAACCACAACAGGTGCCAGTAACCATGGTTTCCAATCTCTCTTTGTTGGCTACATGCTCCACAACATGGTTGTGAGTGCCACCGGAGGTTCAAGAATGGAAAAATGTCTACTCATTGCCTGCACCAAACAATAAGAAATCTACAGCCAGAAGATAATGCACATGTTTTGTCGGCAAAAATCTATGTATCTATATAGAAGGATTGAGAAAGAAACCAGATAAAAGGGAGCAGGAAACATTAATAGACAAAATAAAAGGGAGCAAGACACACTAAGTTGGGGCGGGACTCAGGAGGAGTTTTATATTCGGAGGAAGCTAAAAAGAAATTGTTTCAAACAAGCATTGGGAGAGGGCAAAACTGAATTCTATGTGGTCGCGGATAAGGGTGGCAACGGGAAAAGGGGTCTACATAATTCAAATTTTGGGAGATTCCAAGATAGCTGACTAGATCAATATTAGAGTGTAATTTGGGAGATTCCAAGATAGCTGCCTAGATCAATAGCAACGTGTAAATCTCCAGAATCAGATCATTTCCCCAATCTTCTTGGAAAGGATCAAGCAACTAAAAGAAAATTTCAACATGCATATGTAGAGTTCAATCTTTCGGCTGGTGAGCATCCTGAGCAAGCTTTATCCATTTGGACAGGTGTGGTGAGCATCCTAAGCAACCTTTATCTGTTTGGACAGGTGTGGTTTTACCACACAGGGATGGGAGGGGAAGGGAGCGCCCTATCATGTTAACACCCAATGAGGAGACTAGCCACAGCAACCGGCCTAAAACTGCAGCACAGATGCTGATAAATCTGTGCTGTTTCTTTTTTGGTTTTTCCATGGGAAGAGCTGGATCCAAGTTTTTGTTAGAGGAGCCTATATGGCAAAATCCGTTTGATGTGTGAAGTAATTGGGCTTTCCGGAGGAAGAACAGCAAGCAGTATTATAGCCCTTTTGGGTTAGGCTTTGAGCTTGACACAACTTTTTCTCAGTGCCCGGCGCATCCCAATGTATGTTCAAATTTCGATTTGAAACAGTAAATATACAATCGATATTCAAATTCAAATTTCGTTTTAAAACAGTAAATATCCAATCGATATTCAAATTCCTATTTCGATTTAAAACCGTAAATATACAGTCGATATTCAAATTCCTATTTCAAATACTAAATATACAATACTAAATATACAATTTATATATACGAATTTATTAGGAATACATATATATATATATATATATATACAAATTTCTATTTCAAATAGGAATTAGAAATATCGTGTTTCTTTCCTTGAAAAGGATTAGGAGCAGAAACACTGCATCCCCTTAACACGAAAAACACATCATGACGATCCAACAGTTTACTAGGAAAATGCAAACAAACAAGAAACGTTTGCCTTGCTGTGAAACTTTTCGGGTTACAGTGTACAAATAAATAAATTGCAGCATTGCTGGGACTTGAACCCGCGCCTCCCAGGGGAGAGAGCTGACCAATTAGACTACAGCATTGCTGGAACTTCAACCCGCGTCTCCCAAGTAGACTACAACATTGCTGGAACTTCAACCCGCGTCTCCCAAGTAGACTACAACATTGCTGAGACTTGAACCCACGTCTCCCAGGGGAGAGAGCTGATAAGTGTACCAAGTAATATTGAATTTTTACTCTAAATTGTAATTAGTTCGGGATAGAAAACATAATAACCAAGTAATATTGAATTTTTACTCTAAATTGTAATTAGTTCGGGATAGAAAACATAATAATAGATTGGAACACAGGTATCATCAATCTATGAATGGAAGTAACTAACTGCTGCCCACGGCATGGAGTTCATGGCGTTGGTACCCCCTCTCACGCAGCAACCTAACAATAACAAACATTCAAGGATTTTGGGTTGGCTTCCTCCGGCACCTCATCAAAATCAGAGACCACGCAGTTGTGTCCACTTCATACAGGAACCATATGTTAGATCACGTCCGAGTAGCTGTCGCATTTCGTTTTTAGCATAGTGTGGAGGCCGCGCGAACGCGAGCCTCCGCTGCCACAAATTATGACGTGCACTCTCCTCAATGGGAGATGCTAGGTAAACCCCCCTCCCAAGTGCAATGGAGGTGGCCTTCCTAGGCCATCGACCTTCCTGATCATCGATTGACCCCGCCCAGGTAAGTATGTTTTGTTAATTACCATCTTCCCCTTCTATACCCCTTCCTCTCATCACTCTCATCCACACTTTGCATGTGGGATATAGCCTTAGCCTTACCTACATTAGTATCCAATCAATTGTTCCCTCTCTAATTTCCTACTTCATTATTATTATATTCAATATATGGCCCTCATTTCCAGTGACATGCTAGTGTTGGTGTTTATTATTTGTGGATGTGTGCCTTTCTACACAATAATACTTGGGGCTCGATGTGTGCCTTTCTGCACAGTAATTCCTTGGGCTCGATGTGCGCCTATCTACACAGTATTTCTTGGGGCTAGCCGCGAGATCTTGGTAACTTTAGCCCCAATGTTTTGCGCAATCGGTGGGACCCTCTGCCAAAGGCATGTTGTCTGAGTCCCTTAGAGTTATTAGTAACTCTTACAATTAGTGGTTCGCGCCATTCCTCATCCAGATGTTATGGCGCAGAAGGGGGATCCTCCAAAGGCTTCCTTCGTCTTTACACACACACACGCAAAAGTAACTCCATAGGAGACAGCGCCGACACAATCGATAGTGAACCAAAAAGCAAAGTAGTCTAAAGCCAAAAGGAGGAAAAAAAAAAACCAAAGTCAACTAGGGATAACATTTTTACGAATTTCACACTTTGACAGGAGCAAGCGGGAAAAGTTGTTGTCATTCTCAACCCTACAGATGCTTCCAATTTAGAGATCGGAGAATTTTATAAGACAATCATCCAGGATTGGAACAAGAGAACAAGGGCAGTAAAACGGAACACCCTCCTCGATTGGCAAAAATGGTAGAACACCAATGCCTCAAACTTTGCTGCAATCGCAATGGGTAGCAATTTCCCCAGGCATAAATGTAAAGGACATGAACTATTTCAAACGTGTGTTTCCTTCAAAGACTAATCACGCTACGCTCCTGACCTTGAGTTCCAATCACTGGGGCCCTCCTCCTCGGGAATAAACAACTTCAGAAGCTCCTCATGAGGATCCTCAAACTTTCCTCTCCGCCTTATCCGACATTTTTTCGCACCCCAAACTTTTGAAGTTGATTGGTTGCGTCAACAATCGCAAGGTGATTGTTTTCATTCACCGCGGCGGCACCCATAATTTTATCCATAGAAGAGTGGCGGAAGAAACCAATTGTTATGTCCATGTCGTGCATTGATTTCGTTCAAGTTAGTCGTTTTTAGTGGGGCCACTTAAAATTGCTCGAATTTAGTACCAATCCACTTGAAATAATTGTGGTGACTAACTTGTCTAGTCCTGTAGTCACTAATCTCTCATTTTGTAAGTTAGTGAAGCGTGGAGGGCGATGTGAAAATGTAAAACTTCATACCATAGGCTAGCAGCTCAAATCTCACATGTTTGTTGTTGAAATGGGTGACTGTCACACAATGCCCGTTGTCGAATGATCACATACTTTGGGCCACGTTACAATGGACTTTAAGGAATTATACATGGTCTTCAATAAGGAAGGGCATGAGCATGCACTCAAAGGGATTAAGTTTGACTCCCTCGGAATCATCAACTCTCGTCGTATGGAGAAGCTATTAGAGAAAGGCCACTCTGATTTTACTGCCCAATTCAATGTCGTACGAGTTTTGAGTGGTCCTCCACAAGAGATTCCCAATGATTTGCATACCATACTAATTAAACATCCAAAGGTATTTGAAACGCCATGTGCATTGCGACCTTCATGTGGTGGCCATGACCATGGCATCCTATCGGTTCTAGGTGGTCAACCACCCAATATGTGTCCCGGTAGACACCCATTTGCATAGAAGAATGAAATAGAAAATGATCATTCATGAACTATCAGAGATTGGAGTCATACATCCCAATAAGATCCCTTCCTCACTAACCGTGGTCTTGGTCTTTGAGAATGAAGTTAGTTGGCACGCGTGCCTTGGCTTTTGGGCTCCCAACCAGTTGATCACCAAAGACAAATTTGCCGACTGGTTATCAACGATCTCTTAAATGAGCTTCATGGAGACGAGTTCTTCGTTGAACTGGGCCTTTACGTAGGATACCACCAAACACAGATGAAGGAAATGGACATCCCTAAAACAACATTTCACACACATGAATGCCATTATGATTTTTCGGTGATGCCCTTTTGACTTTGTAGTGCTTCATTCAACTTTAGGAGCCTCGTGAACAAGATTTTATGAACCTTCCCGTCCACTTTTGTGCTTGAATTCTTTAATGATAGCTTGATCTACAACAAAACTTGGGACTCCCATGTGGAACGTGTTGATACGCCCTGTAACTCCTTGAAGACCACCAGTTGATCCTTACACATTCTGGAAAAGACGTCTTTGGGGTTTCAAAGGTCAAATACCTCTGTCACGTTGCCGACGGGAATGCCCCGCAAGTGGACCCAAAGAAAGCTGTAGCTACATAGGATTAGCAACAGACTAAGACTTCGAAGAGCTTGCACCGCTTCCTCGGACTAACATGCTACTAAAGAAAGTTTGTGAATAACTATGGTAACCACCTTAACAACCGTGCTAAAAACAAACGCGTCTGTATGGAATAACGTTGCCGAGCAGACCTTTTTAGCTTTAGAGTAAGTTGCAAGCACTGCACCCATTTTAGTAGTGCCCGATTTCACTAAGAATTTTGTCTTGGAATGCGGTGCATCACGCAGGGGTCGGGGAGCTATGTTTACGCAGTTGACATAAATTTGGTTGAATTCGTCTGTGAGAAAGAGATGATGGTCGTCTTTCATGTAGTTGAGACTCGGAACCCATATCTTATGAGGAGGTGTTTCCAAATCAAGATCATCATCATAGTTTGAAGTATTTTTGGACCGTACAATATCATGCATGAGGCAACACAAATGGGTCACTAAGATGGATTGGTGTGATTATGAGATCGTATATAAGAAAGGCAATGTGAATCCATCCCACAACAGCAGAGTGAGCAGCGCACCCCTGGGAAAGGGGTAAGTGGCAACAAACGAATACATGGATCATAAGGCTCTGATTCTGACAAAGAACTCCCAGCGACTACAAAAGAGAATCAACTGGTCTATTGTAACATCCACACCCAACGCTGGTGGTTGGTGAAAAGTGGAAAAAAAAGAAAGGTAGAAAGGAATAGATTAGTTTGTTGGATGATTTTCTATAGATCCTGAGAAATCGGGATCTGGTTATTATGCATATGCTATTTAGCGTCTACAACCTGTAATTTTTCTCATTATGAATAAAATTACGATTTTTCGTTGGGGAAAATTGAAGGCAATGTGAAGTCTGCTTTATTGTTGAATTATGAGGAGAAAGGAAATCATTACCGAATTGGTTGGTTAAAGGTTGTCAAGAATGGTTGGTAATCGACACAATGGCTCGACCCATCCAACTATTTTAGGAGGGTCCCAATCCTCCCAAGGGATATACATGGAAACAAGATACCTCCAAGTGCAAAGGGTGCGTCCTTTTGGTGCAAAATTCCGCTTTGAAACAACGAGTCTTAATGGAGCCACATTCATCTCCCACCATGGTCACTTTGGTTATAGCATACCTATGAAGGAGCTATGCGCTCTTTCTTCAGGGAAGGGATGGAATCACACATCTTGTTAAAGGAAAATGGGTGAGATAATGAGGATGGTTGGGGTAGTATGACCACTGCCAATATTGGCCAATATCTGGATCGAAATTTCCATGGATTTCATAATGGGACTTCTGAAAGCATATAACAAATCGATCATCGCGGTGTTTGTCAGCCACCTTTCCAAACGTGCTCGCTTTTGTACCCTATCACACCAGCCCATGCCTTCTACAATTATCCATGTTTTCATGGACCCAATTTTCAAGTTACATTGCATGTCCGCTTCCATTGTGTCGAATCGAGATCCCACATTCGCCAACAAATTTATATGCGCGCAGTTTGAACTTTAGGTTACACGCTCGAAAATGAGCATCGATTATCAACCTCAAATCGATGGCCAAGCAAAGGTGGTCAATAAGTGCCTGGAAACTTATCCAAGATGCTTCGCTTCAAACAGATAACACCAACGAGCAAAGTGGTTGCCCCTCACAGAATGGTGGTATAATGCCTCTTAGCATGGCGCTACCAAAATAACACCTTATGGAGCTGTCCATTGCCAAAAACTACTAGCAGTGGCCTCATATTTACAAAGCACATCGGAACTCCGTGAACCGGATTGCACATACAAATGCTTCACACCAAAGTAGCTATTCTCCACGCACTTAAGGACAATTTGGTTCTGGCTCAAAAAATGGCATGAAACAAAAAGCCGACTCGCGTCGCTTCGAGAAGGGGACTAGGTGTTTCTTCACCTTCAACCCTATAAATAAACAACTCCCAAAGACAGAGGCTCTCACTAAAATTCTAGGGACCCTATTAGACCCTCAGGTAGATTGGACAAGTTTCTTGCAAATTGGCTCTTGCAACCCACTTCAAGATACATGTCGTGTTTCACGTGCCTTGTTTGAAGCCGAAAGTGTGATTGGACCGCAAATTGCAAAATAGTCCATGGGAACTTGATGAAGAAGGGTCCATTTGGATATAGCCAGAAGTAGTATTGGCCACCATATAATGTCGACTATGCTACCACATCGTTTGAGATGTACATATCCAATGGAAAGATATGCAGCCAAAAGATGGCACATAGGAATAAACAACGATTTTGCAATAGTTTTTATGCCTCCAACCTTAAGGACAATGCCGCATCTAAGGGAGGCGACACGTTAGGGTAATGACCCAACCTGACTACATTAGGGGTACTTAGGAGTTAGTTAATTCAAGTATGAGGCCAACTTTGTCTAATAAGGCCCATAAGATAGTTTGTGAGCAGTTACTTAATGTAAAAGAGTCGTGCTTACCAAATATGAAACACTGGGTGGTTGGAACTCATTAATGATGGGACCATAAAAAGTTATGGTTTTGTCATTAAGAATCTATTAATAGTGTTGAAATGCTTTCTTGAATTGATATTGTAATTGGAGCTCTGCTCATAATAGATTACCTGCTCAAACACGGTAATGAAAATTACTCTCCCTTTTGGAAATCATCGATACGAGGGTTATATTTTGTCGGTTCAATTTCTTTTTCACTTGTATATGCTACTTTTCATTTATGTTTCTACAAACAACCTGTTCATCGCTCAATTTCAAGGGTTGAGGATTATTACAAGCACACTACTTTAGGTCAACAATTTTAATAGGGATGCCATCCACGAATATGCGGAAGCATCTCTTCGATATTCCATCGAGTTATACGCATACATGTATGTATGTATATAACCTTGTCAGCACATTGGAGGGTTGCTCTCTCTCTATCTCTCTAGATGCAAGCACACACATATAGCCCCAACGATGTTTTACTAACCATGATTGATATGCATGTTTTTTGGTATATTATTGAACTTATTCTTTATATAATTACTTGAGAAATGTGTGATTAAGCACGGGAGAACTAAGTCTTCCGCACTAGCTGAGCATGCGGAGAAGACCAAACATCATGTTTGTATTGAGGAGGCCGATGTCATTGCTAGAATTTCACAGTTCCACCACCGTAAATTTAGGGAAGCCATTGAGATTGAAAGGAGGCCAAGCAATCTCAATAGAGATGACGGTTGGAAGATCAGCAGATGGTGGATCCCAGCCCTCATCTCCTAGTCGTTTCCTCCCCCTCCCTCTTTTAGTCGTTGGTTCTAGATTTTTTCACCTTGTTATACTTCAACCTTACTTCTTTAGCCTTCTTCCTTGGTTAATTTAATCCTTTTCTTTCCTTCCGGGTTAAATTATATGGTATAAGATATTTAAATAACTAATTTATGTTCTAATAAATTTATGTTAATTAGTTACCCATCCCTTAATTTAATTCTATTATTATAAAACTATAATAGATTTCTTACAATTGCTAAGTCCCTAAATCTAGTAACTCAGGTTCCTAGTAGATTACAAAGAAACTGATACCCTATCCATTGATAGGATGATACCATTATCATTTTGAATTTCACTTTTAATACCAATAGTAATAATATTAATATAATAATAATTGTGATAGTAGTGATAGTAGTTAATATTAATAATATCCTTAAATTTAGTTTAATTACGAGACAAGTATTTCTGCGTAAATCACATGATAGAGCATTTGTCGACGCGTTCCGAACCAACCAGTGTGGTTCATCGTCAGGACAAATTGAAGAATCAAATCTAGCTTGCATATTAAATAGTCAGAGCATAACGTCCAACGGCTAACAATAAGGATTAACACGATTAACTTCATTAGATTAATAATATATTAATTATTATTAGTTATTATTAAATCAATTATTATCCCTATTTCTATTATGATCTTTTCACATAAATTACATATGATAAGTAATAGTATAACTAGCTATTAATTTAATAATTCATCTTAATTAGTATAAGAAAAATAAATTCTTTAATATTGAAAACATGGTTTATTATTAAAATAATCTAACAATTTAACAATTATATGTATTTAAAATTTAAAATATTAAAGATTTATTCTTACGATATAATACTTAAATCAATTTATTTTAATATTATATATATAATATATATATATATATATATATATATATTAATATTATATATATATATATTATATATATATATATAATTAAAAATTTTACTTTTAACTATTAATTTAATAATAACTTTAACTTAATTTGGAATATAGTTTTGCCCCCCTTTCCCTGGGTCTGGTCCAACTAGTCGTTTCCTAGTCTAATATAGTCGTTAGTTAGTCAATTTAGCCGTTGCATGGTAAAAAATTATAGCTGTTGGAAGTTCTGCTGTGACTATTTAACATGCAATCTAGATCTGATTCTTCAACTTGTCCTGACGATGAACCACACTGGTTGGTTCGAAACGCGTCAACAAATATTCTATCGTGTGATTTAAGCCGAAGAATTCTCTTAATCTTGAAATGGATCACAGAAGCCTCAATTCAACTAATATGAATATGTATTATTATCAGTGGAAACAATAATTACCAATAATTATATTTACATTGAAGGAATTTATAGGGGGAAGTTTCTTTCGCAGGTTTCGTCGTTTGTCCAAAGCTTATAAGAGTAAGCCACATGTCTATAATTTATTGTATTTTTTTAACAATTTCACGGCGCCAGAGATGTGGTCGTCATATGGCTTCGGCCCTGCTCGTCGGTGAGATACTCATGTAGTAATTTGTATTCGTGTATACCATCACCCTTAATCTTTAACGCACTGCTAACCTCTCAAAGATGAGCAAACATAGGCATTGCAGATAAGTCACGGAGTAGGCATGTGGTAGATTTGCAATTGAAATCGGCGTGGGTTTGTCTCGACACTTTCATCACTGCCAGGGCACTGGGAGATTCTCGTGAATTTTTGGCACCTTCCAGCAATGAAACAACATGCACAACATCCATTTTCCAGGGAATCGATGTGATTTTTCAGGAAGAACATTCATTGGAGGCTCTAATTCTTCTTCAGAAGTCTATGTTGGAGAAACAATGGGGCCTTTCTCTTGATTTAACCAAATTAAGAGAGATTAGCTCTTCAGAGCACCATGAGGAAGTGGAAGTTGTCTATTGAGGGAAACCATCTGCTCGGTAGCATCGACTAGCTATAAGAAGAAAATCAACTCAGAATTTGGTTCAAATAAAATACCCCCATCAGAAAATAACTTAAAGAAAGCAAGAACGTGTGCCTCTGAAAGTATAATCGTCGCGACATTAGATGTCGGATTATATGAAGAGCATGCTAAATAAAGATTTGCTTACACATGAATAGGTTGTACGCCTTTCAAGCCTAATACAAACTGGCCTTTCTTTAAAGATGCACACATCAAGGTTTGTCGATATTTTTGAACCCACTCAGTATAGTTAGGATTACTTGTGCACTCCCTTGAAAATAAAGATAAATTTGGATAGGAGAATTGCAAACTTGAAGCTTAAGTTGGAATCTCTGAGTCCCTGTTGTTCTTCATCTATTCATTTACAGGTCCTACTACTTGTTCTTTTTTGTTGCAAGTTCGGCAATGGTGAGGCGACATCATGGTCATGTCCAAGATTAACACCTAAATAGGGTGGGGAATTGAATCAGTGACTTAACATCTAGGAGTGCCTTAACAGCGCACCCGATCACCGTCTATCCAATACCTCGTGGACACGGGTCATACTACTTAGTCAGACTTGGTCCAAGTTTAAACCATTTAACTTGATGTATGCAATGGTTTTGTGCAATTTGATCATTAACTATTCAGAGTCGAGACTAGGACTAAGAAAGCTAAAAATTGTTTAAGTTATACTCAAGTAGGATGTATCAGTGTTACACGAAGCGCCCCCCCTGGTTCCAAGCCCCGAAGCGCGTCCCGTACGGAAGCGCCTAGGAAGCTTGGCCGGAAGCAGCGCTTCGGAATTCGGAAGCGCCGCTTCGTCTTTATTAGCCGCTACTTGGAAATTTGGAAGCATTGTACGGAAGCGTCGCTTCCATGCCTCTGAAGCGCGCTTCGTTCGGCGCTTCGGGCCTCAGAAATGTGGCGCTTCGGAGGAGGTCGCGTACGCTTCAGGCAAGAAGGCTGCGCGCAAGGGAAAAAGACACTTTTTTTAATTTTTAAGTTATGTTAACTTGGCATAAAGGGGGTGGGTTAGGGTGAGGTTAGAGTGGGGTTAAGGTAAGGAATGAAAAGAATAAAGCCCCCATTCATTCCTCATTTTCTCACTTTGAGTTTATGAGAGTTGGAGAAGAGAAGAGAGGAGAGGAGAAGAGAAGAGAGGAAAGGAGAGGAGAAAAGAGGAGAGCTTGGAGGAGTGAAGGAGGAGGAGCTAGGAGAAGGAGGAGGATCTTGGAGCAAGAGCTTGGAGGACTTCATCTACAAGAGCTAAAGAGGTAAGTTCAAACCCCAAACTCTCTTATTTTTTTGACAAATTTTTTGTATTTTTCTCCTCCCTCTCCTACTCTTTCCCATTGTTTCTACTTGCTCCTTTACTCACAGGTTGTCCACCACCTATATCCATATTCCAAGATGGTGTTCTTTTGGCTTTCTATGTATCATTCCACTCTTGGCTTTAATGATGGCAAGGGGGAATAGGAATAGAAGGGAAGAAACAGAAGAGGACAGTGGTCCCAATATTAGTGACCCAATGTATGATGAGGAGGAAGAGTTTGAAGAGGAAGGGGATGAACCTGAAGGGGACATTGAAACACAAGATGGGAAAGCTACATCAACACCCTTGTGGAACTATGTGACCAAACTTGATGGGGAAAGGGTGGTGGATCTTACAAATTTGTGTGCCCTCATGGTTGTCATGGAGGAAAACCATATTGTGGTTCATATACCCGTCTAAGGATGCATCTTTGTGGGGTGCTGGATAGTGATGAAAAAAAGGGTCCTGTGGGGGTACAAATTTGCCCAAACATTTCAACTGAAGAAAGAAGAAAATACATCCAAATAGAGATGGCTGCACAACAAAAAAACAAGAAACAAAAAACTCATTCTGAATCAAGTGCAACCTCTAAATTTGGTAGTTGTTCATCTCCTCGTGGTACTTCTGCAAGCTCTGGAGGTAGAAGAACAATAGGGGATTTCCTTAATGTTGCTGGGAGGGATGATGTGGATGGAAAGATAGTCCGTTTTCTTTGTGCTTGCGGTGTACCATTCAATGTGCTTCGCTCTCCCTATTGGCATGAAATGGTAAAGGCCATCAATGAAACCCCAAAAGGATACAAGGCCCCCAACTATGAGAAAGCTAGAACAATGTTATTAGAAAGAGAAAAAGCTAAGGTTCAAAGAGCTTTGACACGTTTTACAAATGAGTGGGTAGATTATGGGGTATCCATTGTATCAGATGGGTGGACAAATATTAGAAACCAATATTTGATAAATGTTCTTGGTGTTTCTTCTAGTGGTGCAATATTTATTACATGTCATGACTCTCCTCCGTCACTGCATCTGCACAAAACATTGCAGATCTCCTATTTAAATCAATCCAAGATGTTGGTCTGAATAATGTGGTTCAAGTGATCACAAATAATGCAGCAAATTGTAAGGCAGCAGGAAAAATTATCGAGCGTACTCATCCACACATCTTTTGGTCTGGGTGCCTGGTTCACACATTGAACCTTTTGATGCATGATATTGTGAAACACAAAGAATGTGGGTGGATTGCTGAGGTTTACAGGAGAGGGAAGCAGCTCATTAAATTCATCACATGGCATACAAGGGTAAACTACTTCTATGGCACTTACCCCAAGTTGTAGTTGCTTAAAATTGCAAAGACAAGATTTGCTAGTTATTACCTCACCTTTAGGCGACTAGTGAAGGTGAGACAAGCTTTAACTAATCTGGTGTGTGCTTATTCATGGGATGAAATTAACACTGGCATAGATGGTGCTAATGCAGTCAAGGACACTGTTCTTGACATTTACTTTTGGGGACAGGTTAAATATGTTTTGCAATTCACCAAACCAATTTATTACATGATCAAGTTTGCAGATTCAGATCGACCAGTAACTGGGGAGGTGTATGAGCAAATGGATAGCATGTTGGGGCATATTAAAGACATTGTTGAGCCTAGAGATACCACCTTGTACAATTATATTCGTGTAGAGGTGGAAAACCGATGGGAAATGCTAAATGTTCCATTGCATGCATTAGCATATGTTTTGACACCTAAATACTATCATCCATCATGGCTTTCAACACCAGCACCTGGGGGGGGAAGTAGGAGAAAACCACACCAAGATCAAGAGGTTCACAAAAAATATATGGCTGCATTGAGTAAATTAATCCTTGATGAGGAGGAGGC
>APFE031682393.1:97246-114655 GCA_000404065.3 Pinus taeda | reverse complement strand
TTTAATTTCCTGCAATTTAGATATCATTATACTCAGCTTGTTTATGATTACTTCCTATAGCCGGACTGAGTCGAAAGATGAAGGGTCAGAGTATGGGTTGAAGTAGTGTGATTTAGTTTGCTTTGCTTTCATCCTTTGAGTTTCTTTAAGTTCAGATTTTATTTTCTTTTTCATACAGCAGTAAGGATACTAGGCCATTGTCACTAGTTCATTGTTTTGGTGCATTTACTTCTTTTTGAGAATTGATTTCATTACAGTCAGTTCGGAAACCTTATTTTTGGAGAACTTTTAAGTTTGAAAAATCATTGTAGAAATCACCATTACCATTCATACTTAATTTTCAATTTCTCCATCTCACACTAGGGAATCCACAGAAGATAAACCCAAAAACAAACTAAAAAAACTCAAAAACGACAAAAGACTAAGAAAAAGGTTATCTTGCACATACAGTGCACTTCACTTCATCAGTTTACGACTCCCAGATTGACATTTTAAATAGCAATTTAGGACATACTAAATTGACCAAACACATCTCTCTCTCTAATCCTTATGTGATGATATCCACTCTTTAGATCTATCTCAGTAAAATACTTTGACCCACTTAAACAATCCATCAAATCATCCATGTGTGGTAAAGGAAACCTTTACCTGATAGTGATCTTGTTTATGGCTCTGGAATCTGTACAAATACGCCATTCACCACCTTTCTTTGGACTGAGTACTATTGGTACAACACATGGACTAAGACTCTCTCTGATTAATCCCTTATCTATCAATTCCTACACTTGTCTTCCAACTTCTACATTCTCTTGAGGAGTTAATATGTATGCTGCTTTGTTTGGAAAACTTGCTCCAAGTATTATATCAATATGATGACTAATACTCCTAATTGGTGGTAATGCATTTGGCAACTCATTCACAATAATATCAGCACAATCATTCAACATAGTTTCAAATTCTTCAGGTAAATCATCTAAGTTTGTGGAAGTTAAAATTACCTTAGGTCCCCTTATGAAAGCAAAATGCATCTGTTCATCTTTCTTGACTTCTTGCAACAATTCTTTCCCACTCATTAGCATAACATTGTTTCCAGGCACTTCTTTGCCTGCTTCATCCTTTAATGGTAGTAGTGTGTGTTTATTTCCTTCCTTCTCCAAGGTGTAAGTATTTCTTCTCCCATCATGAATAGCTTTTCGATCAAACTGCCAAGGTCTTCCTAACAATATGTTGCATACATCCATTGGAATTACATCACACAATACCACATCCTTATAAGTACCAATTTGTATCTCTACCTTGCATTGTTCTGTCACAATAAGCTGATGTCCTTTCTACAACCATGATATTTTGTAGGGAGTTGGATGTACTGTTTTCACTAATCCTAGCTTGTCCAACATTTATGTAGAAACAAGGTTATCAATGCTTCCACTATCAATTATCACTTTGCATGTAGTTCTGAATAAACTCTTTCTCTGAGCTGGTTCTCCTATCCCTTTCTCTACCTTAAGAAATACTCTTTTCAACAACAAGGATTCTCCTACTTCAGGTGATTCTTCCTTGTCTACAATTTGAGGTTTCTCTTCCCTTGCCTCAGCCACATTCACATTTCTTTGATTTGTTGCTTTATTATGAGGGCAGTCCCATGCTCCATGTCCCCATTCTCCACATGTATAACACCAAATTTCTCTTCCTCAGCCTCTTCCTCTGGGTGCAAATATTCCTCTATTAAAGTCTCCTCTCTGTGGTGATCTACTACTTCAACTTCATGCTTCACTCTGATGGTGCTGAAATCTTGGTCTAGTAGTTCCTCTACCTCTTGTTGAACTCTTCTCTTTGTTCCTTTGATTTGGCTTCCTCAACATCTTCTCTTCTTCCTTCAAAGCTACTTGATAGGCATCTTCAATTGTCTTCAAAATCAACAAGATGATTTCATCCTGTATATCATACCTTAAGCCATTGATATATCTAGCTACCTTCTCTTCATTATCCTCTGCATGTCATGCTCTAATGTTCAGCTTGTAAAACTCTTTTGTATATTCTTTGACAGTCATCCCTTTTTGTCTCAAGTTCTGCAATTGTCTAAAAAGATTTAACTGATAATATTTTGGCATAAATTTGACTTTCAATTTACATACCATTTTATCCCATTGTTTGATCTTGGACTTCCCTTTTCTTGCTCTGGATGTTTGTAGTTCATCCCACCAGATAGTTGTATAACCCTTCAATCTGGTAACTACAAATATCACCTTATTTTTGTCATCAACCTCCTCCTCATAGTCAAAATATTTGTCTAATGAACTGATCCAGTCCGTCAACTCTTCTACATTGAGATTCCCATCATACAAAGGTATTTCCATCTTTGGTCTTCCACTTGCTTTAGCCAACACCTTGAGAACTTTGGCAGCTTCACTTTCAACTGCTTCTTCTTCCTCAGAAGATTCTTCTGTCGCATTGGCATCTCCTTCATCAGTTTCTCTCCTCTAAGTAGTATCCATTATCTCCATTCTTGTACACAGACTTCGGATCTCATTCAGCAGGACTGCATTTGCTACAGGTCTCCCCCGACCTATGCCAACTCCTCTCCTCGGTGGAATGTTTGTTGTAGCAAAACTTAATATTTGAGCTCTGATACCAAATGACACAAGAGGTAAATGAATAATGAGGTGGTAGTATTTTATTAGACTAATTGTTAACTTTATAACCAATCAGTTGTGCGCAAACAAGTTCTTTATGTGTGTTTTCCTTCTAAGGTTTTCGCTTTATTTGACCAATCACCGTCGGTCCCACTTAAATTTTCCTCAGAAGCGAGTGCTTCGATCTACACCATTGATTTCACCTTTTTAGATCCAATGGCTATTGTGTCATATCACATGCCAACTAGCCATACGATCACCACCATCGATTGACCCTGCTTGATCCGATGGTCATTGCACAATCTCGCGCAGACTCTAGCATGGTTATTATAAAATTGAGAGCACATGAGAAAAGTTGTTTTGGTGTGCTACGTGTTGAGCGGTAAGGCTAATTGTGTAGACTTGGAACAATACTACTTACCACCTTTTGGGTGTGTGAGATACTGCTTCTCGCTCATCAAATACAACCCGTTTGCTTATCACTTAACTTTAAGAAAGACACTTTAAGTAAGGTTTAGCGCTTTAACCACAATATTAACCTTAAACACAAATCAACAGTGAGTTAACGATAAAACACATAAATGGTTGTGATTTATAAATAAAATGTTTAAACAGAGGAAAATACCCGATTAGGGTCCAGAACACCAATACACAGATATAAATGAACTTCTGCACTAGGATTAACATGCAACACCACACTTAATCCTTTATTCAATAAAATGTAAATTACAGAGTCTTGGCCCTCTTGGCCCGATTACAACAGTTTCCTGACCTCTGTTCTATCTCAAACCCTATCCCTGTCACTCAAAACTCTCACTTACACACTTTGTTCTCAATCATCTCATCTCTATCATTACATTCTTTTTCTCTTTTATGAATCGAATCCTATCCTAACTGCATTAACAACTCGATCCCTATTTTAATCAATCTAACAATTAAATCTCTATTCTCAAGCATTGTTACACACCTATACTAACAACTTATCTCTTAATCTAAAAATAATACAATATTCTAATTATTACAATAATGAAGTAAAGATCATTTTCGAGAGGTCCAACCCTCTCTACTAAAATTGACTTTTACCACTCAGGTCAATGAAATCCATCTCAATTTAGCTGCAACATGTGAACATACAATCACATTGTTGGCTAAGTCTGGATGTTCCTACATCACCGTTGCCATTATAAAAGATGTAGCCTTAGTAACAAAGTCATTAAAGTCCAAGGTTGAGATTATTCGTTGCAAAATTGACCATTTCAATGGAGCATTGGGGTAAAGGAAAATTTGGGAATTTTTTATATATATTTTTAGGTTGGTAAACCACACAGAATATAATAATGGATGATGGACTTTTAAGATTTTTTGGGTTAAAATATTAAAAGAGAATTGATAAATAAATTAGTTTTGATTTTAAATGTATATTTTTTTTGTTGGCTAATTTATAGGGGATTTGAAATCGTGATATTTTGAGGAGTGACTTAATAATACACCCGTTCAATGTCAAGCTAAGCTAGACATTGATAGGTGTTTTAAATTCTACGAAGGTGTACATACTCTAACCCCTCTGGATAAGAACCAATGACCTCTTAATATGAAACACATGCTCTTAACCATTAGGCCCATTCAAACTATATGTAAATAAATTGGTTAAAGTTTTAAGATTGAAATGTCTTTAGAAAGAGTGTAATGTATCTTCTTATGAATTGCCAACTAGTTTATGTTTTGTTTTTTGCTAGTTTGTTTATGACTTGGGGAATCAGCCTCTATCTAAAAAACCGTGACCTAGGGGCATTTAAGATGATAAAATCACTTGAGAAACACACCCAACCTCAACCAAACCAACCTTAAACTTGACTAAATTATTTCTACCCATGAGGTTTCAAACTAATGGCCTTCACACAAGGATTTTCTTAAGAAAAAACCATACTATCGACTATTGTACATCTTGTGGGTTTATGAACCACCAACTAGTTATTTTAAGTGGCCAAAAATTATTTACACACAATGATATCAAGGTATTCAAATTTTATCTATAGAGGTTGGACTAGTAGCCTTGAACACTATACACTTTTTCTTGCTTCCAAAGAAAGGCGATATCAACAGATGTATAACTTAACATAAAATTTACATAGTATAAATTGACAAATACAAATTTAAATCCATCTTAAGTCTATAATATTAAAAACCAGAAGAAATAATTAAATGATTAAAATGCAATCCTCATCCTCGATAGTATGGATTCATAAAAAATATTCAATAATAACGACAACAAAATCGACTCATGTTTATATATAATATTTTTTGAGGAGGTGAAAGCATAAGAATGGAGCTCCTGCACATGATAGCTGTGGATAGGGTTTAACCCTAGTTGCATGCATATAGTTCTCTCACCCTTATTATACTCTTCTTTCCTTTATGTGTTTGTTATGTTATTGATAGGATCATCACATTCTTTTGCAAGTATTTCAAGCCATAGGTTTTCGTCGAATGGGCCCTTGGTGTGTCATCAACAAGTAATGTCAAGGTGGGTACTTTTGGTTCTCCAAGTGTCAATTATTTCAAGGAAGAAATTTTGAAAAATATTTTTGTATACTCTCCTTCTCCTCTTCTTTTTTGGTGTAAGAAGACCCTACTTTAACTTTCCCATAGGGATAGATATCGATGAAGAGGAGAATTTCCTCACATCTAACAATTTTATTTTCCAGTTCAATGTATTTTGGCCTTGGTTAGTTTATCTACAAGACTAGATCTCAAACTCTTTGATTCCTATGATTAAAAAAGGTACCTTCATCCACCCTTGTGTGAAAGTTTTCTCCATTATGAAGTTTGATGTTGATGAATATAGGGATTAGATTCTTAATTTAAGCCCATGTTTTTTGGGAAACTTACATTTTTGCATGAAACCACAATCTCCTTCTTTTAATCCTTTGACTAATATTATTTTTTCAACTCCTAAATGTGTGAGACTCCCATATCATCCTATGCATTTTTGGGGTTTAACCTCTCTCCAAGCTGATGTTTTAACTCTTGAAATGTTCTGTTTTATAAGTCATGAAATTGAGAGGCATACCATAATAATATTTTTTAGAATTTGTGTGGAAATGGAATTTAGCATAGGGTTTCGAACATAAATTAATTTGATAGGAAAAATATATTCTTGGTATTGGAAGTTGGACTATGAAAGAGTTTCTTTGTTATGTAGAACATATTTTGAAATAAGACAAATAATAATGCAACGTCCTAAAGGGCCTAGGAATAATAGGGAGCATCAATAGAAATCAACTTCATGGTTTGGTTCTATGAAAGGTTTTAAAATTATCTTGAATGCCAGTGGAACACCAACATAATCAGACTCTTCGATACAACTAAAGATAATACCTCAAGAAATGGTAACCCGAAAACTAGAAAATGAGGAATTTGTCTCTATCGACTCAAGGTAGGGAACTGTTGATGGTGTTGGATCCACCAACATTTAGGGGGTGTCCCCAATATGTGGTCCCAATGAGACCTCATGTCGTTTGGGGTAGGAGCCCCATCCGGTATATGGCCCGGTTTTCGCTTATCTTAAATATATGCCTTGGCTCCAACTGTCAGCAAGAGAGAGGGATGTAAATGTGCCTTCGAAAAGCAAGGAGGTGTTCCTGGTGAGTGTTCAGTTGTAAGCATATCAAAGATCTTCTATTGCAGAGGGGAGGATAAAAGAGAGCCTCTGAGAGAGTGGAAATAGTACCACCCTAGAAGAGACACATGCAAAACAAGAAGGACCAGTCTAACATCCAACAGGATAGTCCACAAGATATGTGACGGTCATTAAAACCAATGAATAAGAAGGATTTGTCTAGTATCATGCGGAATAGTCCACAAGGATGGGATGACAATAAAATCATTACAACACATTCTCAAAAATATAGGTACTAAAATAATCGAAATAGTTCAACTACTTTAACATAGATGAAAGAAAACATGAAATACAAACATCCGCAGAATAGCCTTACAAAAATTCATAATCCATGTATGAAGAACGTGTTGACCTTGAAGGCTTTTTTTATTAAGTAGAAGTTCCAAGAAACATGTATACAATGAACACCACTAGCTCTAGTAGTGGAGCGTTGGAGCCACTCTTTGCTCCTCAAAAGAACTAACTTATCTCTCTAATGCCTTAAAGGATGAGCCAAGGTGAAAAGTCCTTTTCTCTTACAGTGAGGGTGTATATATAACAATCAGGAGGTGATGCTTCACCTTCCTTGTGACTCTTCATCTACCCTCGTGGTTGTTTTACTTCCTATGACTTTTCAACTCTACATGACTTTTCATATTCCACACATGTCCTTTGGACTTCCACTTTACAATTCATTTTCAAAACATAATTTACATCATCCAAAATATAGTGTGGTTTGTGACAAGTCATGAAATGACATGACATGACACTGCTAACATGGGCTACTTAATGATGTGGCAATGCCAAGCCACCACTACTATTGTGTTTTGAGTGTCTCCTTAAGAATTATCTTCTTTCCACCTCAGCATGGCTTGGTGGTAAGGAATCTTCAATGATCTCAAGTCTTGATTTGTGATCGCAAACTGGTGTCCTTTGTTTTCTCTTGGTTGATCATCTTGCATACTTAGCTACAAATATGTCTTTCAACATGTTTCCCTTCCTCATCTCCTTCTTCATAATCTCTCCATGACATGATAAGGTACCTGCATCTGCAATTCACTCATGAATAGACGACATTAGTCCAAAAAACCCCTAGTTTAAGAGATTGCATATTGATCCATTGACTAAGTCAGAACTGGATAACAAGATGGGAGAGGGGCTTAGTGATTGCGTAGTTCAAGTAGTCATGGGTGAGCCTTGAACCTTGAGCTTGCGCAATGCGCATTCCAAGTAGGGTTGAAGGAGAAAATTGCACAATTCTAGAGATTAGTGTGACAGGATGAGGGATAGGCACTAGATGAGCACATTACACAGTTTCGGGAGACAAGGGAGGATGGGCCATTGCACAATTGCACAACTCAAGGGCTCAGTGGATGATCTTGAAGCTATGGATTTCACAATGCGCAATTGAGGCTAGGCTGAGAAGAAGGATTGCACAATTCTGGGAGCTAGGGTTGGGGTTTGAGCACTGGAATTACGTAGTGCAATAATCCTGGAAGGCAGGAACTGCGCATTGCGCAATTCCAAGAGGAAAGGTCACAACTAGAGGAATGAGACTACATAGTGCGTAGTTCAAGGAGGTTAGGTGAAGCTAGGTTTCTTAATCAGGAAGCTCTTCAAATATTGGCTAAGTGCGGGATTGGTGAGGCTGATGTGAACAATGATAATGCTTTGACTATGATCATACACTTAGAATACTTGATGACACAACAACATAGATCGTCCATGACACATTAACAATGTGTTTCCCTTAGTGTGATGGTTTTATGATGACTTATAACAAGTGTGACACTTAATATACACTTTTGCCACGACTGTGACGACATTTGTACGACAGTGCTTAAAGCTTTAGAAATGAGTGCCACGAATGTTTACATTATTAAAACAAAAAATTTACACAAATATGACCTCTTGAAACCACCAAAATAGGCTTATACACATTATGCGACAACTAACATGTGAAAAGACGACATTTTTCCTATGTTGCAAAAGGGACCAAAACACTTCAAGAAAACACATGAAATGAGTTTCAATGTTTGTGGTGACAATGTACAAGACCAAGGAAGGCTCTGAAATTGAGTGTAGGCCAAAATTTTGGAGGGTGTTGTAGCAACGACAACACTTGGCAACACACTGGTAGAATTCCAGCTTCTCTGTTTTGGTTAACTCTTTCGTTCAGGGTCTTGGTTCTTTTGGGAGTATTGATTCATCAAGTTGATTACTTTGGTCTTCCCACTTACCCCATGAATAGAGACGGTCCCCATTATACCTTCTTAGTTGAACAAAACATAAGCTTCAACAATATCACAATGTTTTGAGTTCGGAAGGGTAGTGGAGTTCGCGAGGTTAAGATTTTCATATTGTAGTTTTTCATCTATGGTGTTCCTCTGCTACCAATAGGCTTGGATAGTACCCCAGCATTGCCACTATAAGAACACAAGTATTTCTTCAGTACTAGTGAGCCTCATCAGTACCCCAACGAAGTTGCTTTCTTCACGTGTCTCCATAAGAATCCTTTCTCTTCTTTCACCTTTATTTATTTATTTTTATAGGATTGTACATTGGAACTTATTCATTTTATGGGCGTAAGAGGGATCTCGACTTACTGAGAGTAGGAGAGGTTGTTCCTTCAGATAAGAATATAGAGACCTCTGATTTAGGTTTGCTCATTTATATTTTTCCCCTTTTCCTCTTCTACTCACTGGATAAGCATGAAAACACCAACTCAATAAAAAATGAACTTGGTTATAAAGTTTCCCGAATAGACACAAGTTCATGGTTTAACCAAAATTCTCCTCACGAACGAATCGTATTTTACGTCAAAATTCCATTGACCAAAAGATAAAACCAATACAAGGAAGACTGACCAAAGGTTAGCCAAATGTTGAAGAATCACAAGACTCTTTTAGACTTCAGCCACACATATACCAAGAAGTCAGAAAACACATTCATGCACAACACTTATTCACATGATGAAAAAAACAAAAATGAAACTAAGAAGAAAAGACTATGTACATAGTGTAGGGCATAGTCCCATATCATCATTGAAAATAGTGTTTTAAGTCTTGGCCATTGACAGGGATAGAGTCAATCTTCTCATCTAGTGATTGCAGACGATATGTGTGTTGGTCAAGCTTTTCGTGAAGAGTGAATGGTCTGATACATAGGGATTGAAACTTGGTGTTTTTGTCTTTGTCCTTGTGGGATTTGTCCCACTTCAAGACTAAGTCATCCACACTAAAGTTATTATTTCCTACAGACTTCTTGTCGAACCATATCTTGATACAACTTCGGTGAAGGGAAACAATTTATTTTGCTTTGAGCCCTCTTCCTAAAACTTGTGAAGAGTGTCCATCCTATGCTAAACTAGTAAGCATGACTTTCCTAGGGATTCTTGTGAAAGTTGGAGAGTGGGCAAGTAGATGTTAGGAGGGAGGATGGATTCTTTTCCATACACTAGGAAGTAAGGCGAGCTGTTTAGAGTTGGATTTGGCATGATTAGCGGTCAACCCATAAAGAATTTACCAAAGTGGAGTGCCAATACCTTTGTTTAGAGAATATGATATTTGTTATGATGCGGATGAGGTTCTTATTTGTGGACTCAACAAGACCATTCCCCTACAGATAATAATTAACAGAATGTTTCAATACAATTCCGTATTCTAATAAAAAATCATATAATTTAAGCTATGAAAAATATGTTACATTATCAAAAACAAGTAAATTCGAAATGTTGAACCTGGAAATGATGTTATGTTTAAGGAAATTCATGACTTCCTAATCATTCACCTGTTTGAGTGGAACTACTTCAATGCACTACATGAAGTAGTCTGTAGCAGTGAGAATATAGCGATGTTTCTTTGACAAATGCAGAAATATTTCTCCAATGCCATCTAAGCCCCACTGTTGAAATGGTTCTTCCACTGTGATAGGCTGCAATGGGGCAGCTGACTTCTTTTCTCGGCTAGGACACCTTTTACAGACCAAACATTTGCGTGCATAGGCATGAGAATATTTAAATAATGTAGGCCAATAGAAACTAACCTGCATAATTTTATGTGTATTTTTGTTACCTACGAAATGTCCCTCCACTGGTTTTTCATGGAGATAACGTAACACTTTTTTTTGAATTATGTGCTTCTAGGCACCTGAGAAATTCTCCACTGTGATGCTTTTTAAAAAGCACCCCATGCACCAACTAGTAAGATAGTGCTTTAAGTCTAAGTGACTTCTTCTGTCACGTGGATAAATGGGGCAGAACGATGTCACTCTCAAGGTTTGGCACACATCTGCATACCAAGAGTCTATGATAATAGTAGGAGGAGTTTTCTTGACATTATACATCTCGATCTTCTGCTTCCATTTAGAAGGATCTTCTTCTTTTGCATCCACTGCTTCTACTGCTAGCCGAAATAGATCGTGGCCATTGATTGTTTGAACTGATTTGAACTTTAAGTCGTATTCCTATAAACCAGTCATCCAGTTCTCTCTTCTATCACCAAGCTCTTGTTGAACAAATAGTGATCTAATTGTTGGGAGTGGAACAAAGACAATGCAATGATTTTTAAAAAGATAGGGCCAGAAGTGCTTCACCACCTTGTGTATTGTGTAAGCATGTTTATGAATGGTGGGATAGTTGAGTTCAGGTCCTTGAAGGCTAGCTCTCATGAAATATATTGGTTTCTCGTTGTTTTGATCATCCTTTTGCATAAGCACAATGACAAGAGACGTGTCAAAAGAAAACGTGTAGAGAAAAACATATTTACCAAAATCTAGGTTGTATAAAGCAGGTGCTTCTGCAATATCTTGTTTGATACGAGAGAACATCCTTTTCCTTTTTATCCCATCTGTATATCACATCTATCTTTACTGTCCCTTGTATTGGCTTCACAATCTGGGCATAATTAGAGATGAACTTACAAAGAAGGTTGATCTTCACCAAGAAGGAGTCCATAGATTTTTTGTTCACCCAGAAAGAGAATCAATGTAATTGCTTCGACCCTCTCTAGGTCTACTTTAATCCCACTTTTGGCAATGATATGGTCAAAGAGGTTATGCTTGGACACTGCGGAAATACTCCTTTTGGGATTAAGGGATATCCCGTACTTGTGACATCATTAGAAAATTTTCTTCAAGTGGTGTATGCGGTCAGATATTTTCTTGGATAATATTATGACATCATCAAGATAGACCACTACACTCTATCCAATAAATCCATAGAATTTTATATCCATGGCACGTCAAAATGTTGCACCAACGTTGATCAACCCAAATGGAATTCTCTTTAATGTGAACGTACCCCACTTTGTGTGGAATGTTGTCTTAAGTTTGTCAGGCTCTGAGAATAGAACTTGGTTATAACCAGAATACCCATACAATAAAGAAAACATGTCTAACCCCGATACTGTTTGCAGTATCTATTCCATAGACGACACAAGGTAATTGTCTTTTTCTGAGGCACGGTTCAAGTTGTGAAAATCAACACACAAGAGGATTTCCCCAGACTTCTTCCTAACTAGGACCAAGTTCGATACCCAGGTAGAATGCAACACTTTATATATGATCTGAGCATCCAACAATTTCCTTAGCTCTTTTTAAATCAAAGGCTCAAGCGTCAGATGTACCTTTTGTAACTTTTGTTGAAAAGGCTTGGCCCCTTCTTTGATTGTAATCACATGATGTATTATTTGCGTGTCATAAGTTTTGAGCTCATCATATGTCCACGCGAACACATCTCGGTACTGCTTAAATATGCAGATGAAATTATATTGTTCATGTGGTGTACAACAAGTACCAAGATTGAAAAAAATCAGATTTTTTTTGTTCTCAAATTTATTTTCTCATGCGACAATGTTGAGTTATGGGTTTTCGTATTGACTGGCCCTCGGGAACGATTCTACAAGTCATACATATTTTCCAATGATACCACACTTTTTGGTATGGGGTTCTCTTTACTTGCACCAGTTGCATCCTACAACATTTTCTTGTGCTCGTCTTCATTGATAGATGCATCCTTGAATACATCAGTGTTCGCCATAAAGTGCATTATTTTCTGGTCATCATTAAAAATGCGTAAATTAGTAATATTGTCAGGGATAGATAGTTTATAAATAATTTATATAGAAAAAGCATCCCTAAGCAGTGATAACCTAGAAACAACATTTACCAATGCATCCACAGCTGCGTTGCGTATTCTAGGAACATAAATAATGTTAAAAGCTTGAAAATGTGAAATCAAACACCATACCTCTTATTGGTAACTTTTGAGATGAGGTGACATATAATCTATGGTATCACGTACCTATCGTATAACAATTTCTGAATCGCCTACTGTTTTGAGAGATGTAACATTGAGGTCGAAGGCTCTTTGCAAACCCAAGATGAGTGCTTCATATTCTACAGTGTTGTTTGTGCACTTGAATTCCAAGTGGATGGAGATCAAATGTTTCCTTTGTCGCAGGTCTATTAAAACACAACCAACTCCAAAGCCCTCTTGTGTTTTGGAACCATAAAAATACAATTTCCACATATCATATGTACAAGAAATACATGCTACAATAGTGCTATTCTTATTACTGCTACTAACTGTACAAATGTCTTTTTTACCAGTTGGACTAGGAAGGAGCTCAACCTATGTATCTTATGGAACAAGGGATGGCTGAGTGAGATAACACCCCGGAACAGTTTCCAAAAAGAAATTTCTGAAGATTAGATCAACAAAAGTCATTCGTTCATTCTTACCATTGAAGGGAGTAATAGTGTGTTTCACGTATCGCTTTGAGTTCACTCGGATTTGATTGTTTCTTCCCTTGTATGAAAGCCATAAATGTGACCAATTCGTAGAAAAATACCCCTATAGCTTATTGGGCCAATCTCTACTCAATAATACATCGTATTCTTCCGAAATTTCCACAATTACTGTATTTACACATTGGTGAACTGAGTCATTGTATGATAAGTGAATAAGCACATTTGTGAGCTCACCAATCACATGGACAAGAGTCATGTCCAGCTAAATGATTTGTGCACCCATTTTATCCCATTTTATTTTGATTTGCTTTACGACATTACATTTACCGATGCGCCAAAATAAACTAAGAAATTGTGTACATTATAATTGACAATTACAAATGTTAACAAAAATGGAGGTTAGAGTGTGTTTGCATCTATCATTTAAGCATTAAGTACATATTCAAGGGGACCATAGGATGTATCAGATCCCTTCTTTGAAGAGGCATTGTTACCTGAGATACACAGTTTGAGTGCGCATAGGAGCATGTCCCATTGGCTTGCGATATTTGTCAATTCAAAGTGTGAGATATTCACAGATCTTTCTTCATTTCTTCAACTATGTTAAAATCCAGTGCGAGAGAAATTTCCAAAGTGTCTAGAGGAGTAACTTGGTTTGTGACTTCTAGAGTGGTGGACTTACTCTTACTTCTTTTAGAAGTACTTTTTGTTGTGGCTACATTTCCAGACTTTCTCTGAATTTTTTGTGTTGAGTTGATAGACAAATTAATCTTCCTTAACAATTTCTCTTTCAATTTATGCTTCGTCAACTCTTGTTCAGTGGTCATCCCTTGGCTTCTCAAGCTATACTGGTTATTCTGCTTTTGGGTTGGATGATCGCTCAGAGCCTTTTTTTCAACAACACTCTTTCCAGTCGTGATTACGCAACTGAACATGTTCACTGCGTGCCCCACACTTGGAGTCTCTTTGGTTGAAGCAGTCTCTTCCTTTTCTTTCATAGGATTGGTCTATTCGTCAAAAAGTAATGTGTCTATGAAGTGCGCAACAAGAGTGTTCATGTTATGGTTCCATTGTGGGAATGTTTTTTTCTGAATGATATTCTTGGTGAAATGAACAATATTGATCCATGTCCATACTCTCATCATTAATCACAATGTTTGAGCTTTGCATAGACTTGGCTGGTTGATTTTTGCTGCTATCGAATTTGGTAGTCCTTCTCATAATATTAAATCTTGGAGGCTTGTTGCTCATGGTGGTCTCGCTTGGTCTTTTCTTCAATTTTTCCAACTCATTTCACAGTGACTTGATGGTGCGGGTCAAGCTCTCAAAATCGACAACTTCTTTCTCCTTAGCCTTGCTTACGAAGTCCTGAGACCTTTTTCCCATGTATTTGGAGTCTTTTTCTAGTTTGTCATCTACGATGACTTCAATTGCATGGAATTCCTTTTCAACCACGATTTCCTCTTCATAATTTTCTGTGAGAGTTTCTTTTGCAGTTCCCTTCACGAACTGCGCAATGCTTGTTGGCAAGGAAGATGTGTAGTAATCAATGGTGATCGAGTTGTGAGGTTTTGTGTTTTCTGAAAATTTATTCAAAATATGGTTAAAACTTTGATTGAAATCTTTCACCTTCTCTTTATGGTCCATCTTGAAATTACTAAGATCTTTCAACAACAAGGTAGGGGTTTTGTCATCAATAATTTTTTCAAGAAAAATCTTCTTAAACCCCTTCCAATTTTGGATGGAACTCGAAGGAAGGCTATGATACCATACAATTGCTCTGCCATCTTAGGTACATGAAAAATTTTTGCATGCAACATCATCATAGCGTACATCTAACATTTGCAAATGTAGGTAGAAGTTGTCAATATGGTCCTCCACTTTCATTGCTTTGTTAGGGTCGTACTTCATTAACAACTTTTCCAGATGTCTTGGCATTTTGTGTAGAACACCTGGAAGTGCAAGTTGGGCCTTGAGACATCCAATCCAAATCTTGGTCCACCATATCTTCATCTTTTTCCTCCTCCTCTTTATCGGAATTTGATGGTTCCTCTTCCTCTTCTTCTTCACCTCCCAACTTGTGGAAAGTATTGTCTAAGAGTATCACGTTATCTTTGTCACCACCATTGTATAGTGGAGTTTATTTTGACTTTTCTAAATTCCCCAAAAAAACTCCGAACTCTTCAAGGGTGGAAAAAACCAAATCTTTAATCGTAGAAACCACTATCCTGGTATGGGTGGTTGGGTTCTTTTTCGGAAAATAAGGAAGTTTGTGTACCCCCGTAATTAATCCAATATCTTTTGAAAATTGACTAGTTACAAAATGGATAGCCGGAATCTAATCATAAGATATTTCAGAATCTTGTACAAGCTTGGGCTGAGAAGAGTCACCAACTTCAAGAACACAAGTAGGGGAGGTGTTGTGAATGTTTTTGCCTTGACTGAAAGATGTAATATTAGGGTTGGTGAGTTTATTAGCCATAAAAAACTAGCTGCCCTCCTTCTAGCACTAGAAATGTTGACGATGCTGGAACCACCAATGTTCAAGGGGTCTCCTTGATATGTGGTAACAATTAGACCTCACATAGTTTTGGATAGGAGCCCCATCCGGTATATGACCCAGTTGTTGGTTATCTTAAAGATATGCGTTGGATCTAACTGCTAGCAAGAGAGAGGGATGCAAAAGTGCCTTCGAAAAGTAAGTGAGTGTTCGGTTGTAAGTATGTCAAAGTTATTCTACTACGGAGGGTAGGAGAAAAGTGAGCCTCTAAGAGAAAGGTAATAGTACCACCCTAGAAGAGACACACTCAAACAAGAAGGATCCATCTAACATCCAATGGAATAGTCCACAAGAGATGTGATGGTCATTACAACCAATGAATGAGAAGGATTTGTCTAGTATCCTACGGAATAGTCCACAAGGATGGGACAATAATAACAACCATTACAACACATTCTTAATACGCTAAGTACTAAAATAACCGAAATAGTTCAACTAATTTAGCATGGATGAAAGAAAACATGAAATACAAACATCTGCAAAATAGTCTTATAAATATTCATAATCCATGTATAAAGAACATGTTGGTCTTGAAGGCTTTTGTTATTAAGTAAAAGTTTCAAGACACATGTATACAATGAACACCACTAGCTTCAATAGTGGAGTGTTAGAGTCACTCCATGCTTCTCAAAGGAACTAGCTTATCTCTCTAATGCCTTATAGGAGGAGCTAAGGTGAAAATTCATTTTATCTTACAATGAGGGTGTATATAAAACAATGAGGAGGTGATGCTTCACCTTCTTTATGACTCTTCATCTACCCTCATGACTATTTGACTTCCTATGACTTTTCAACTTTACATGAATCTTCATATTCCACACATGTCCTTTAAACTTCCACTTTAAAATACATTTTTGAAACATAATTTACATCATCCACAATATAGTGTGGTATGTGACAACTCATGCCATGAAACCGCTGCCATGGATTACTTGATGATGTGGCAATGTCAATCTACTACATTTCTTGTCTGGTGAGTGTCCATTCGAGAATTCTCTTATTTCCACCTCTACATGGCTTGGTGATAAGGAATCTTCAATGATCTCAAGTCTTGAATTGTGATCACAAACTGGTGTCCCTTTTCTTTATCTTGGTTGATAAGATTTCATACTCAACTATAAATATGTCTTTCAACATGTTTGGCTTCTTCATCTCCTTCTTCATCATCTCACCATGGCATGATAAAGTACCTACATCTGCAATTTGGTCATGACGAGATGACGTCGGTCCAAAAAATGCCTAGTCTAAGAGAGTGCATATTAGTCCATTGACTGAGATGAAACAAAATGAAAATTTGGGAGAGGGGCTCAGTTACTACATAATTGCGTAATTCAAGTAGTTATGGGTGAACCTTGAGCCTTGAGATTGCGCAATGCACAGTCCAGACAGAGTTGAAGGAGAAAATTGCGCAATTCTGGAGATTAGTGTGACAAGATGAGAGAGGATGGGCATTGGATGAGCACATTGTGCAGTTCCAGAAGACAAGGGAGAATGGGCCTGTTAGCCTCCTATACCAATAGGTTTCATCTTTCATGATTGTCTTGATCGAACTATGGAATACGTTCAAACCTTCTTTCTTGAGCAAAGGTGTTCCATATTCTTGAAAAACCAAAAAATCAAAAAAGTTAAAAAATGTAAAGAGGGTATACCCTAAAAGAAAAATCAAAGGGTAAGAAAAATAAAGTGGTCAAAAGGAAATGAAAGAAATGAACCCCAAGCAAAAATAGACCAAGGAAAGTGTGCAAATTCAAATGTCACTACTACTTCATTTTTGTAATAAAACAATTGTGTGCAGCTTGTCCAACCTT
>APFE031682393.1:48032-71380 GCA_000404065.3 Pinus taeda | reverse complement strand
CCTGCCAACCTAACAATAATAATATAAAGACACAAAAATAACAATAAAGGGATTCTATGGGGCACAGTGATAACAATATGGGGACAATAGGGGCACAACAATATTAATAAGGGATACAACTACAATAGTAATGGGGTAATCACTAGTATTATAGGGACCTAACATTATCCCCCCCATATTCCCCATCGTGCCTCCTTATTCTCCCTTTCCAGGTTCTCCACAGGACTAAAGTTCTATCTTATATGCCCCCTTGAATTTATTGTCCCTTTATGCACCCACTCCTATGTGATGGTGTATATCCCCTTATCAAGGTTTCTAAAGGCTTGGTTCTATGGTTAATGGATAAAAATTGGTATTCTCTTGATGTGGCAACACATGTGATCTACCACCATTCATATGTTGTTCTCTTCCTCTCGCATGCTTGTAATTACATATTTTATCTGCCAAAATCTTGGAATCGTCCTCTGCTCAGATCCATAATGAATTTCTTTAGTGGCTGGACTAGTGAAATTAATGATAAAAAGATGATAATTGTGTGGATGGACAAGCGAATTAGCGAAAAATATGTCTCTAGCCTGGCTCTTGCTCTGTTCATGAATGAGTATGTTATGTGCATTCCTCCACCACCTTTGTGGCCTGAGAATTTAATAATAGTTTTGTCTCTGAAATTCATTGTGGTATCCAAGTGAGCATCCTCTAGGTAGCTATGTCAAGAGCTCTGTCTCTAATTCGAGGCTCTCATCCTTGGGGCAACACAATAGTGGACTTGACACTTTAGCATGTGGGTAATTTGGTGTAAAGGGCTCTCTAACTCTCAATCCACCTCGGCAGAGCATGACCTCTCCTTTGCAGTCGCTTCTAGACTGTCTTGGGCTCCTTGTTTTGAAGTTAATTTTGGGTTCCTGGTCTTTTATTTGGAAACTTCCAATTCTAATTCTCGTTACTTGGAGTTCGTAGAGGTTGGGTCACTAGTTGTCTATAGATATATTCCTTTTATTGTCCTACGAGAGCCTTTGGTACAAAGGACGTTGGTCAATTTTTGGTCTAAAGCCTATTAGTTGATTTCTCTCTGTATTGGGGACCTGGAAAGTTGTTTATTTGACCTTCTCAATGTATTATACAATTGGGGTATCATCAATAGAAGTTATGTTTATGCAATCTGGTTTCATCTTTCAGTTCTAGTTAGTTTTCTTCTATATACAGTTCGATTGGGGTGGTTGGGATTATTCTTTCATGAAGCTTGTTGTAATCGACGCTTTTTCCAACATAACATCATGAACTCTGACTCCAATTCAGAGTCTTCCTTGGTAGCTAACCCATGTTCCCATTGCTTATCTGCTCATGAAGCCTTATAGACGGCTGACTATGGCTTACAAGTGAAATTACTTAGACGTATCACGCATAGATTGAACATGCTAATCAAATCTTGGCCCTCCAACATGGGATCTAAAGATTGGAAGATGGAGTAGACGCACTCAGGGTAATTGTTTCAAATCTCAAGCTTAATAGAGATTCACCCATAGGTCAGGACCAACTATAGGTGCTTGCACGCAGGTGGGACATAATCCTCAACAAGCTAGCGACTAATCATGAATGAACTGCATGCAATATGTCTTAATGTGTTTTTTGGTTTTATGTAAGTTTTTGATCGGAAGCCTCTATATGTAATGAGTTTATAGGTAAGATGTTAACAAGTAAATATCAAAATGTAATGGGTTTATGGTTAATAGATATATGCGACTGTACTGAAAATGAGTGGTATAATCACTGGTATATTTGCTTTGACCGAGCGCAGACTTAATTCCAATACTACTATTTTTTGTTTAATTTTTTTGCCTATATTTAATTATTCCAAATTTTAAATAAATTTACGTTAACTTCATGCATAAATATCACATATCTCATTTGCATTACCCATGTTGGATTGTCTTGGCAACATTTCAAAATGGGTTTAAATATGGCATTGTCTAAACATGAGTATTATTAGTGTCTTGATGATGAACCACATTTATTGATTGGAAACGTTGACTCAAAAACACATTGTGATGGATTGAGAATAATTATATCAAAATTGCCCATATCAATAAGGTTTAAACTCATAAATAAACATTACATGTTTTAGATTTTTTTAGCCCAATTTTTTTGAGCTTAATTTTGATCTTTGTTGTTTAAAATTGGTTTTGACTACATATATGGATTCCATGCTTTGAAAAACCCTTTCTCTTTGAAAAGTTCAAAATTCAAATCTATAATTTCAACAAATTCCTACTATAAATACATCAACCCGATTATGTGATGTAAAAAAACCATCTTTCACTCTTTCTAGATACCTTTGAGTTTTAAACCATCCAAAGTTTCCTCGTATCAAACTGTTTCCAAACCCTCCGAAACTTGTAGAAAATAAACTACGGATTTAAAATATTCCTTCAAAAAAGACTCGTATATTCCCTTTTAACGTCTCATCACGGCACATATGGATTCCCGCCATTTCAAAAAGGTAAAAAGTTCTTGCGGTAGTAATCAGGCTGATCCAGGGGTACTTGGATGTCCATCTTATCTGGAACCATTAATTTTCGTCCTCACACATAATACTTATCTGATATCTACATTTCAAATGAGCTGACATCTCAGAACCCATAGTAGAGTTCGCCACTGAAGATGGCAATGGCGAACACTGTAACAGCAAGTCCCCTGTTCTCCTCATTCTCCCACAATCCCTCCATTGGCAAACCCTTCAATGCTGCCCGGCCCCAAAACCACTTAGCAATCAGCAAAAGACTGATCCCAACAGCGATTCAATCCAGTGAACATGTATTGAAACTGGCAGAGATTGTTCCGTCCATCAATTACGACCCCAGGGCTATTCAAATGGCGGCTCCGTTGGTGGGAGGCGCCACGGTCGCAGCTGTCGTAGCGTTGCTCTCGTTCGCAGACCCTGAGACTACGAGAAAGGCAGACGACAAAGAAGAGGTAAGAAGCTATTTCAATACCACTGGCTTTGATAGATGGAACAGAATTTATGGCCAAACGGATGATTTGAACTCAGTTCAGATGGATATCCGTGTCGGCCATGCACAGACTGTGGAAAAGATCTTGGAAATGGTGAAGAATGATGGGCCTCTGGAGGGCATTAAGGTATGTGATGCAGGCTGTGGGACTGGAAGCTTATCGATTCCCTTGGCAATGGAGGGAGCCATAGTTTCTGCTAGCGATATATCCTCTGCAATGGTGGCCGAAGCAGAGAGGAGAGCCCAGGAATCGATAAACGAGGGTTCGAAACTTGTGAAACCCAGGTTCGAAACCCGGGACTTGGAGTCACTGGATGGGAAATATCACACCGTGGCATGCGTGGATGTTTTGATTCATTACCCACAAGACAAAGCTGCAGGGATGATTCAGCATCTTGCCTCTCTGGCTGAAAGAAGGCTGATTTTGAGCTTTGCACCCAAGACCTGGTATTACAGTATTCTGAAGAGGATTGGTGAGCTTTTCCCCGGGCCTTCAAGGACCACCAGAGCTTATTTGCACTCGGAAGAGGATGTGGAGGCAGCTCTGAAAGCTGCAGGGTGGGTGGTACGGCAGCGAGACATGACCGCTACAAAATTCTACTTTTCCAGGTTGCTGGAGGCAGTTCCCGCTGGGTCTCAATGACAGGTGCGTGTATCTTCATGAATTTTCCCCTCATTATTCGAATTTTGAATTTTCTAGGAATGTCTGTAATTGCCCTAGAAATGAGGTCATTCTACAACACAGAAAATAAGGCGTATTTTGGTTCTGTGGTTTATTTGAATTTTTAAATATTCTAGGAATGTATATAACTACATTAATGAAATGAGGTGTATTTTGTTCAGCGGTTCATTTGAATTTTTAAATTTTCTAGGATTGTATATGATCACGTTAATGAAATGAGGTTTATTTTATAAATTGGCAATTCAAAAATAGTGGAAATATATAATATTCACGAGGTTTATTTTATAAATTGTCAATTTAAAAATATGGAAATATGTAATATTTTTGAGCATCTCATTATATAAGATATAGTGGGTCTGCATTTTATAAGATGTAGTGGGCTTGGAGTAATGTTTAAAAACTGTTTTTGTTGGGTTAAGAGCTTGTTTTCTTGGGAAGTAAAGAAATAGGGCAATGGGCCAAGACACAAAAGTATCAGAGAGTAGTGAAAGCCTGCCCCTTACTGATCACCAATGAATTATTCTAGGGGGCATAATTTTATTTGAATAATGATGATGGCTGATAACAAAGAGTGATGATTGTCTTCACTGCTGATTTGAGAACTAAGTTATGATAAATTTTTCCACTGAAAAAAATTATATAAAATATAGTGAAGTTTTATATAATATGTTAGTGAAAATTAAAACAAAAATCTTTAATGTAAATAGTAAAACTATATATATATATAATTCATTTAATAAATTTTAAATCAAGATGAATCAAAATGAGTTTTATATATTTTCTATCTGTGAAACTTTCAAACTTCCCCAATTTCCCCTTCCAAACTTAGCCAACTTTAGAAAGTTGATAACTGTGTCATAGTAGTGCAGTCATCATTGTATGCCATTATATTGTAAAAACATTATTGAGCTCTGCTGTTATATTCTGTTACTGGTTTTGTTTTGTGATTGAGTAAACACAATTTTTGTTTTTGTTGAAGGAGACATTGTAAACAGCATGTGTGAACCTGCTAATCCAGGATAGAATGTGAGTTATTGATAAAGATGAAATTATGTTGGGGGTAATGCTGAGCCCTGAGCTTCACCAATTCAATATCAGAATCCAACAAGGTACATTCTCATTGTAATATTTTTTTTGGGAAGAAGAGGTCTAGGCATTTTACAAGCGTGGCGTTCTCTATGTTCAAAATGAATGCTCCATGGCAGTCTTAAGAAGCCTTAAGAAGCCCGAGTTTTCATATTCAAATTAAGATATATAATGTAAAATATCACTGTGGCAAGAGAAAACTATTTTGCTTCAAATTTAAGGTGTATTTTCAATGGGCTGTCAACTAAGATAGGCTTTTTTTTACCTTCCCTGAGGCATCTCGCTCTCTCAAATAATGTATTTACTTTGTGATTGCAATACAGTTTTGTTTCCACAGAGCTTGGCAATTGTATTATATAAAACATAGCAAGACACCACATATGCCTGTATGGGCCATGCACTAAACAGATCAAATAAGACCTGCCACAGCCAATCACTCGCTTGCAATATGACACTACCAAATCCAAAACATTTTGGAGACAACTATGATAAACCTGTTTTGTACGTTCTAAGTGGCCATACCAAAGTGCATCTTTGTACCATATTTCTTCATGGCATGGTAGGACTCTTTGCCCCCCCATATAAAGTAACACCAATGCTGAACAGTTCCGAATCAGTTGGGGATTAGCAGAGTCACTTCTATCCATGCATAGACCTGTGTGCATATAATATACATGATTTTTGGTTAATGGGCAAGTTTTAGCAATCGTATTTTCGATAGCAAGCAGTAATCTGTAATACATTTCTCTGTAATCGATGTAAGGGAAATTCAATATTTATCAGTGAATAATATTCATGCTATTTTCCATTTCCATTCCCCATTTTTTAAAATTGGATGTTCTTTAACCATTGTGGTGTTGGGATATAAGAAAGAAATAAAGTTTATAAAATATTTAATTAAGTTGGATATTTTTAACCATTGTGTTGGGATATAAGAAAGAAATAAAGTTGATATTAAAATATTTAATTAAGTTGGATATTTTAAGTGTTAGGTGTCAGTTTCAAAAAACACATCTTTTTAATGAAATGTAAAAGTTGCCTCCGATAAAATTCTACCCAAATTGTCGAATGCCATGCAAGTGACATATACAAAACTGCTCTGAGAAAATAAGTGAAGTTATGGTTTTTTTTATAAATAGCTGTTCAGTTATTCCTAGGGGACATCCCTAATACTAATGTGGAGCCTAACCAAAGGTGTGATATCCCAACTGGGTTTCACTAACAGTAATATGGTTTACAATAAAAGGTGTATAATAAATGAATAAGGTGTATAATAAATGAATTTTATTGGTTAATAATAGGTGTATAATAAAGGAATTTTATTGGTTATTGGAGGCATAATATGTTAACCAATATATCTTGAACATCCCTTCTTGAGATTAATTTGGCAATACAAATAAGGAAAATTTGTATAAAATATATGTGACTAAGTAAATATTACATCCCAACATTCCCCTCTTAAGATTAATTTGGGGATACAAATAACGAAAGTTTGTATAAAATATATTTGACTAAGTAAATATTACATCCCAACATTTCCTTTTATGATAGAATTGGGAAAGGTTTTAAACAAAAAAAATAGTCAAATAAACATTAAAATAATGTCCTTAATGTTTATTTGGATAGGAAATACAATGATGACTAATGATGCAACATCATATAACTATGATTAGGTGAAAAATAGTGCTTAATAGAGGACCCATCTATGAAATGGTAGCTTCAAAAACATCCTCATGTGAATGCATAACTAGCGAAGCAAACACAAATTTAAACAACCATATCCACAAATGGTTGGACTGGGAACTCAAGTCCCACAATGCTTTTAATTAATAGTGTCTAAAAAAGAGCATGTTGACATTGAAAGTGATCTAATGAAGAGGATGTTAATGCAAGAGTGTTCATGACCAACTATAACAATCCAAGTAAGGAAACCAGGAGCTTAACCATGCACTTTTTGAGTAAGTGTCAAATGGCTCAACAAGTGTTCCAAACACCATATGTGACAAGATAGACTTTTTTCCATAAAATGGTCCCTTGTGAAACACATTCGTAAAAGGAACAACAAAGAATAATTATCATCAAAATTATCAAGAACAGTGTGGTGCTATGGCCAATCAAGTAGAAAAGATAATGAATATTGTTTAATTACACAATCAACAGAACAAGTGGATATAAGTCCTTAGTGGATACAAAACAAATGCTCAAATGTAGCTATGACCAATCATTAATCCAATTACCATAATGAATCCTCATAGTGGGTACGGATCTAAAGTTTTGTTTTTATGATGATGAGAAATTTTGTAACATTGTTGGTCGTTGAGGTGTTTGATGTTTTGGGTGAACACTTCAACCATGTTTAGGGACACAAAGTTTAGATTGATGATACAAAGAGTGTTAGACCAAGAATAAATATATGACAGAGATATGATATGATCATTAGGGAAGGTAGAGAGGATTTGAACGTTGATGAATGAATATTTATTAATAATTATAAATTTAATAATTTGTTTTTTAATAACTATTTGTTTTTTAAAAATTTGGGGGATATAGAAAGGCCAAGGTTAAAACTATTTATGTTTCTTAATTTTCTTGCCGTCAATGCTTCTTAATTGTGGACTCGTAAGAAGAATTGATATCACACCAATAGTTGTGTCAATTAGAATGTTGATGTTTGGATGGTGGCTGAGAATGCTTCATCTCTTTATGATGGGGATGTTGATATTGCTAAGATATTAATGAAGAATCTTGTGTTGACAAATTAGAAGGTGTGGTATTTCATTCATGTGTATGAATAGTAAAAGAATCATGAAAAGTGACATATTATCAAGATTCAACACATTATTAATGGATAAATTAATATATGTTATAGGGTCTAATTCTTCCATGTAGATGAAGCAATGGATTGTTTGTCTAGTTCATGTGAAATAATAACTATGGAGGGATTATGGTGACCTAGATCTAGTGCCGAAATTTTAAAATATGTAAGCCCTACTCACAAGTCTCATCTCATGATCAAGAGGTGTAACAATACTATATCAAAGTATATCAATTACAACACCTATACAACACATTTGATGAAGTAGTATGGAATTAATGCCCATGTTGATCCAAAGATAGCCATTAGTGCATGAGTAGATGCAACAAAAGGATTAGCTTCTATAGTAAATGATATAATACTTCAAGTTAAATGGTAAACACAGTGATCAAAGTCATTAAGTGGCGCTTCCTTCTCCTTTGATTCCAAAGGTTTTGAGTTTCTTTGAGATCATTGATATGAAACTTCCATATCTCAACTTTTGCATCACTTCTCGATGATAGAAATTTATAGTATGTTAATGCAATCATTTAAGTGACCTTTAATAATTTTAATGCATGCACATAATGTCAAAGGCTCTTATGGAGGTGTTGTGAATCTTAGGTGAACATGTCCTCAACCAATCTAGGAAGGAGGATGTTAGGTATGTTTCATATTCTTTGCATGACTAGTTCCATATGCATTTTGTATACGCTAGATGTACTAGTGGGGTCAGAGTGGGGTGAAGCTCACCCAAAAATATTTTTGGGTGACTTTTTGTGTCTGTTTTTGACAATTTTTGGCACATGGTTTTCACTTTTGGCAGTTTTGTGGAGGATGGTGTTTTAACCCATGGTTTTACAAATTCCAATTAAGGAATTAATATTATAATCTAATCCGAGTCAATGGATTCGATTGATGATAACAATGAATTTGATTGATGATAAAAATTAGAGGTGTGGTTCTAAATAGTTAGTGGGTTTTCTTGGTTTGGGTTTTCACTGTACATCTCTACGCATACGTGTAATTGCCACTGTTTAACTTTTTACTTATTGACACTTTGTGTGTGCATTGCATTATTGTAAAAGGTCTTACATTTGGTATAAACACAATTATTGGCTTTATGGGGACACATTTGTGGCCAAGGGTTAAATTATCTTGGGTTTATGATAAACCTTGTTTCAGTTGGAGCTCTACACTAGCAATTCTTGTGCTGGAAAAGAATGGTGAGTAGTTCTAAAACAAAGATTGAGAAATTTAATGGGCAAAGCTTTGAGCTATGAAAGGCTAAGATGGAATATCTTTTGGTAGACAAAGATAAAATGATCATTGTTGATTCAGGTAATGAACTTGAATGTTAATAGAAGAACAAACAAAGTTGGATCGAAAGGAAAATAATACAATTCGGTTGTGTCTCTTTGATTTAGTATTATTAAACGTTTTAGGAGACACTACAACAAAGTCGTCAGAGGATAAGTTAGGGTTTTGTATCAATCTAAGTCCTTGGTAAACAAACTTTTCTTGCAAAGAAAAATGTATAACTTGAGGATGAATGGTGGAGGCTCGATGATAGAGCATCTGAGTGCTTTCAATATTTTGTCTATTGGTATTAGGATTTTTCATGAATACAAGAGTATTAATTCACTGTGCTCTTCACTAGACTCGTGAGATAGTTTGGTTGTAGCCATAGGAAGTAAAGAAACTACTTTAAGTTTTGATGATGTGGTCTCATCTTTGTTGTTGAAGGAGATGAGGGAAAACATGTAAAGTCAGAGTACAAAGAATGTTCAGAGGATAAAAATAAAAAATAAGTCCTCAAGTGGAAGATCGAAATCGAAAGGTAGATCTAAATCTCCTCAAAAAGTCATAAAGTAATGTTGGATTGTGGAAAGGAAGAATTGCAAATATAAGTATTAAGAGAGGGAAGTGATCTGGTGATGGTCCCTCCAAAGACAAGAAGACCTTCTTAGACGAAGGAGGGGACGTGCAGTTGTCTTTTTCAATCACATATGCAGAATATGACATATGATTGATCGACTCAAGTACCTCATTTCCCATGGGGAGTGGTTTTATGAATATAGAAGTTATGATGGAGGTGGCATTTTCTTCGGAGATGACTTGTCATCCAGGATCATAGGATGAGGAAAATTCAAATTGGTGCTTAAGAATTAAAGGGTTAGAACATTCCTTGGTGTGCTACACATTCTAGGGCTAGTTAGAAGCCTATATTTATAAGCAGGATGAGTGATGCCAATGTAACTTTTGCGCTTGAAAATGAAACGTGCAGGATGATTTGAAGAGCAATGGTGTTACTAAGAAAAGTTCAAATTGGAACTTTGTACAAGTTGTTGGGAAGCATTTTCAATGGTGGGTGTATCAATTCCATTGTTCTCGAGGGTGGAGATGAAGAAGTCAAAAACCCTATTGTCTCTAGAGAAAAGATGATGCCATGGCATAAAAAACTAGGGCATATTGGAGAGAAGGGATTTCAAGCAATACACAATAAGGGTATGGTTGAAGATATGTTTGGTTGCATTATAGATATTGATTTTGTGAACATTGTTTAATGTTAAACATAATTGGGTAAGATTCTTAATAGGCGATACAAGAGCTAAGGGAATTTTATATTAATACATAGTGATGTGTTTGGACTTGTACTTGTTCCATCACTAGGAAAATTTATGTATTATGTCTTGTTTATAGACGATTTCTCAATAAATACAAGGATTTATCTCTTTTGGAAGAAATTTTATGTCCTTGGAAAATTTAAAGAATTCAAGGCTCTTATGGAGGAGCAGATAGAGAAGAAAGTTAAGGTGTTGAAGATAGACAATGATGGAGAATTTTGCAAGAATGAGTTCAAGGAATTTCGTAAGCAGTGTAGCATAGCAAGGAACGCCATAAACACCATAAACACCATAAACACCTCAACATAATGGGGTTGCAAAAATGATGAATATGACACTGATAGAAAAAGCAAGGAATGCTTAATGGTGTTGGGTTAGGATAAGAATTGTGGGAAAAGGCAATAGACATTGTGTGTTATATCAGAATTCGTTGATAAGACATCACATGAGGCATGTATTGGTAGGAAGCTCTCGTAAATATCTTAGATTTTTTGCCTTTGATGCTTATGTACACATTTCAAAGGAAAATAGGAGTAATATGGACAATAAAGAAGAAAAGTGCATCTTTATTAGTTATAAAGATGATTTAAAAGGTTGTAAGATTTGGAATCTTAGTCTTGCTTTGGTAGGAACCAATAAATTGAGATGTGAAGTGGATAAATTAATCGCTGCTTCACCCACAAAGACTTGCATCGCTTTTGGTGGGTAGTAATCAGTAGTAAGTCTATACATTTACAATTTTACTCCTACATAAGTGCTAAGGAAAACATAAATAACGGTGGCAAGTAAGTATATTTATTTACATTTTATTCCTATCCCTTTTTTGTGCAAAGACATTTTCTTAAATTATGATGGAAAGTAACTAATGGTAAATATGTTATTTATCTAAGTATGAACTATTTTCAAGGATTTTATTTTTCAATGGTTTCTTTCAAAGATTAAGAATAAAATATCATTACACAAATATCTAAAAATCATATATGAATATTGCAAACATGTCCACAACTTGCAACAATATCCATAAATTATGACATAAAATACGTGAGGAAATTATCCACATGGCATTATATTGTGCAAAGGATATAATACAACCTTCAAGTTATGGTTCAATCAAATGTTTGAAAAATAGTTTTTTAATAATATTGAAAAAATAAATATTTATTTTTGAAATTTAAACATTCTAAATTGTATTGGTTCATGCTAAACTAATAGTGGTCTAGGAAAATCGATTGCGAGAGTCCTCTGCAAGGACTAGTATGGTTCACTAAACATTACCAAGGTGAATCTCAACCACTCAAACTAAACACTATCAATAATCCATAAACCATAATGGATAAAACATTAGAAATTATCAAAATGAATACCAACCACTCAAACTAAACCTTATTGAGATCAAAGGGTCAATAGACAACTTATTTTTAAACCATGGTGAATCAATAACTCGTTGGAGTAATTTGCACAAGACCCGATATCAAACCTAGTGGCTTCCGCTATAACACCAAGAATATATCCAATAACTTGTAAGCCATATATACTAGGAGTTTATGACTTACCAAGAGCTCATACTCCACGAGGGCAGGGGAGCCAAATCATTGATGTAGAAATTATGATGTAGATTTGCAACTGCCCATGAAGTTTTAATCAAAATCACAAGACACAAACCTACTCTACTACTTTGCGGAAATCAATTCACAATTTGGAAAATCAATCACAAACACGCAATGAGAAATAATACACATGCACACAATATTTTTCTAGGGGAAAGCAATCTGCTAAAAACCCCAAATGCCTACTTGCATTAATATTATGAATAAAGATGTATTACAATTGATTTTCCCAACTGAGCACAACTTGCAAGTGAATAACCTATCTCTCTGCACACTGAGAAGCTATGACCTAGACTTAGTCAAATCTTGCCTCTGCTTGAGCCCTTATTTCCTTGCACAATTTCTTGAGAAATTAGGCCCTTATTATTTAGAAAATTCCTCAAATTGATTGTGCAATTCTCAAGGTTGATCATCTGACTACATGTAATGCCTGTACACTCAATACTAGTCTACAACTGATCACTGCCTTGGAATCTCCACCATAGCTGGGGAACTCGAATGCTCTGCGTGCACTAGCTATTTTGGGTTGATTGATCAGTTAACTAGATGATCACTGAGTTTGTCTGAAGTCCCATTTCTTAACTAACGTTCCACTAGTTCCTCCAATAGTTAAAACTAGTTTAATTAAAAACAACTTTAAATAACTAACCTTGATTGCTACAAATTAGCAATCACTCATGCTTAACTAAACTCTAACTCCTCTAATTCGAATTTACTGAGCTGACTAAGTGACAAGAGCCATGTCACCTCAGTTAACTACATCCAAGTTGTCTGCTGATGTGGAAATTCAAAATTTCTCAATTTAATCAAGGCAAAATCAAATTGAGAATTTCTTGTTGCATTTTTCAACACTCACTCTCAGTAAGAAAGGGATTATCACCCACCCCTTGCACCTATGGAACTCAAACTTCCCTCTTGACAAGGCCTTTATCAAAATGTCAATATCTTGTTCCTCTGTTGGAATGTACTTATGCAACATTATCCACCTCTACACACGATACCATAAATGGTGATACAAAATATCTATATGCTTGGATCAATTGTGAAAAACATGATTTTCAGAGAGTTTGATGCAACTTTGATTATCACAGTGGATCACAGTTGGATCTATCATCTGACTAAATAGTCCCACACGTATCTTTCTCATCCAGATTGCCTCACATGCTACTTGAATTACATCCATATATTCTTCTTTTGCCGAGCTGAGCACCAAAAATCTTTGCTTCCTGCTATACCAAGAAATTGCTACGGACCTAACATTGGAAATTCCACTTGATGTACTCTTTCGATCTAATGAACTCCCTGTCCAATATGCATCTGTGAAGCCACACAATTTCACTCCCTCTGTCCATCTGTACAATAGTCCAAACTGGGTAGTGCCTCTGAGGTACCCTAAAATATGCTTAACTGCCTTCCAAAATAATTTGGTTGGCTTAACCATGGCTTGGCTCAGTTGGTTCACTGCATAGCACATATCTGGTTGTGTGTTCACAAGATACATCGATGAACCCACTAGCTTCCAATAAATGTTAGCATCCACTTCTTCACTTGAAGTGGCATCCTCCTTTCTCCAGTTGGTTGTTAGAGGTGTCTCCATGGGTTTGCAACTCTCTATGTAGAATCTCTGCAGTATCTCATTTGCATACTTGTCTTGAGAGACAAACAATTCCGCATCGCCTTGCCATACTTCCAAGCTGAGGAAGTAGTACATGAGATCTGTGTCCTTCATTTGAAATTCTCTTGCAAGGTCCTGCTTGCAAGAGCTAATAAGCTATTCATCACCAGTTAAAATTAAATCATCAACATATAAGACAATAATTTACCTTCTACGAAGATATGATAGAGGTTTGCATGCGCTTCACTTTTGGTGAAGCCTGAACCAGTGAGATAGCTATCGATCTTGGTGTACCAAGCATGGGGTGCTTGTTTGACACTGTACAACGCTCACTTGAGTTTACACACATGAGACTCTCGATCAAATGTCTTGAAGCCTTTTGGTTGCTCGATGTACACCTCCTCCTTAGTAACCCCATTGAGAAATGTTATTTTTACATCCATTTGGTGGATCTTCTACCCCATCAGTGCAACCAGAGCAAGAATTGATCTAATGGATGAGTACCTTGCTACAAGATAAAAGGTCTCTTCATAGTCAATTCCCTCAACTTGTGAGTACCCCTTGGCCACAAATTTGGCCTTATACTTCTCTATGCTTTTGTCTATTTCCTGTTTAACCTTCAAGATCCATCTCGAACCCACCATTGATTTATCTGCCGGTCTTCGGACCACTTCCCAAACACTATTCTTTACAATGTATTCGTATTCCTCCACCATTGCATCAACCCATACATGTTTCTCTACTGCTTCCTTGAAAGAGGATGGCTCAGTCTCTACAAACTTAGTCATTAGAGCCATGTAGCCAGTGTACTGATCTGGTGACCTTCTCTGCCTGCGCAAATTTGAAGGAGCTCCCACATTCTCCCTCGCATCTTGCATAAGTCTATCAACTTCCCTGGCCCTTTTCCTGCCTTCTCTAGATGGTTACGTTTGAGTGGTTGTATCCACTCTTTTCTCCTCAATTTGTGGCTGCTCCACAACTTCCTAAGGCTCCTCCTTTGGAGATAAAACCTCGTATTTTGGTGGGATCTGAAGCTCCCTCTCAAGAGAGCACTGCATCGGTTTCTCCTGTTCAAGTTTTACATCCCTTCGCACGACTGTCATTCTAAGGGATGGCAAGTACACATGGTAATTGTGACGAGTTTCTCCATAACCCACAAATACCCCCAATTCTGTTGGCGGCTCAAGCTTCTTCCTTGATTCTTTGGAGACATGGTAGTGAACAGAGGATCCAAAAATACTGAAGTGCGACACATCCAAATTCCCCCCCGAGAAAGACTCCAATGTAATCATGCCCATAATGCGATAAGGACTCCGATTTTACAAATCGACTGTTGTGTTGCATGTCTCTGCCCACAAATGCAATGGTAGGCCTTGGTCATGCAACATAACCTTCATAGTTTTCACAATGCTACAATTCTCTCTCAGCCACCCCATTTTGCTATGGGTTGTGGGGTGCTGTCAACTCTTGTCGAATGCCTTCTTTTGCACAATTTTTTTTGAATTCATTTGACACATACTCACCTCCATTATCGCTCTTGAGAGCCTTCACCTTCTTGCCGGTTTTTTTCTCAACCAGTGCCTTGAATTCTACGAACTTGGAGAATGTCTCATCTTTCTTTCACATGAACAAGATCCAACACTTCTGTGAGAAGTCATCAATAAAATTGAAAAAATATTTGTGTCTGGCAGTGGAGGCTGCGAGAAAGGTCCACAGACATCAGAGTGGATCCTTTCCAAGACTGCATGTGCTTTTTTGTCTCGATCATGGAATGAGGATTTTGTGTACTTCCCCAAGGTACATCCTTTGCATACATCTTGCTGCTCAAGTGCTCCTTTAGGGAGGCTTGTGGTTATTCGCTGCTTAATCTTCAGGATGTGATGATTCAAGTGGTCAAGTCTTCTATGCCAAAGTTCACCGACATCACAACTCTACTCTTTCTTCGCCTTAATGCTTAATGCAACATAATCTTCCACATCTAGCTTATACAGATTCTTCACATAGACCTCGATTTGCTTCACCTGTCCTATGGCTATGTGTCTCAGGAATGCCTTTCCTTTGTTGAAGATCACATCATAACCATGGTCTTCCAAATTGCAACAAAGATGAGATTTTTCTTTAGGTCCAGAATGAAGATAACATCCTTGAGCCTGAGAGGGGAGCCCGACTCCCTCTGAAAGGTGACTGTACCAACCCTGGTCACGTTGTACCTTCAACCATCTTCTAGCTCAATGTGCATTTGCAAATCTTTTTCTCCTAGATCATTGAAAAATTCTCTACACCTTGTCATGTGGAACGACGCACTTGATTCCAAGTACCACACACTCCCCATCACTGTGCTTTCCATGCATGCGATAAGGGTAAATTCAAGTTCGAACTATGAAGGTAAGACTTCACTTGCTACTCCTCCTGAGGTCTTCTTTCTTGTCTTTTTTTTGTGGACATTTTGTGGCATAGTACTCGAATTCATGACAATGGAAGCATTTAATTTTGGACAAATCTTTCTTTTTGCCCCCTTGGCTGGACTCTAGTTTGGATTGAGATTTCTTCCCTTTTCCCTTCTTTTCCTTTCCAACCAATGTAAAGTTTTCTTCATCCTCGCCCTTAGATGAAGTCCCATCTCTGCTATTCCGCCTTATTTGCTCTTGTACCAAATCAGACCATAAGTGTTCCCAATTTGGTAGTTTCTCCCTCCCGTTCACAAAATCTTGATAGCAATGCCAACTCTTGGAAGACCTAGAAGGGCTAGGCTTATGAAGTCATTTTCTGCAACATTAACACCAACCCCACTAAGTTCATCACGAACTTGTGTGAACCTGCTAAGATACTGCGGAATTATGCCATTCTTTTGCATCTTGATATTTCAAAGTTTATCCTTGAGCGCCAACTTCTTATGGTCACTACTATTCTCAAACAATTCTGTTAGTGCTTTCCACATTGCGACAAAAGTTTATTTTTTGTGGAGATTTGAGACAATGTGATCTCGTACTTCCTGCAGGATTATTCTCCTAGTCTTGCCTACATATTTCATCCACTGAGCAAGGTTCTGGGCATCAAATGCTTGTGGTTTTGCAACAATTTTCTTGATGTATTATAGAAATTCATTCTCATCCAATACCACCTCCATGTGATCCTTCCATGTGATGAAATTAGAGTTTCCTTCCAAGGCATACTCTAGCCTCATTACGTTGAAGGTTATCTTCTCAGCTCTGAAGAGATCCTACTACACTGAACTTCAAAATCAAACCTCTTGAGAAACAACTTCGAAATTTTTGCACTAATGTGAATCTCGCTCTCATACCATGTAGAAATTATGATGTATATTTGCAACTGATCATGAATTTTTGATCAAAATCGCAAGACACAAAACTACTCTACTACTTTGTGGAAATCAATTCACAATTTAGAACATCAATGACAGACATGCAATGAGAAATAACACACATGCACACAACATTTTTCCAGGGGAAAGCAATTTGCTAAAAATCCCAATGCCTGCTTGCATTAATTTGATGAATAAAGATGTATTACAATTTATTTGATTAAATGAGACAACCTGCAAGTGAATATCTTATATCCCTGCTCACTAAGATGCTTTGACCCAGACTTAGTCAATTTCTGCTTCTGCTTGAGCCCATATTTCCCCTGCACAATTCCTTGAGAAATTAGGCCCCTATTGTTTAGGAATTTCCTCAAATTGATTGCACAATTCTCAAGGTTGATCATCAAGACTAGTCTACAACTAATGTTACACTGCCTTGGAATCTCCACCACAACTGGGGAAATCAAATTATCTGCATGCACTAGCTATTTTGGGCTGATTGATAAGTTAATTATATGATCACTGAGTTTGACTGAAGTCCCACTGCTTAACTGACCTTCCACTAGTTCCTCCAACAATTAAAACTAGTTTAACTGAAAACAACTTGAAATAATTGACCTTGATTTCTACAAATTAGTAATCACACACGCTTAACTGAACTCTAACTCCTCTAAATCGAATTTACTGAGCTAACTGAGTGACAAGATCCATGTCACCTCAGTTAATTGCATCCAAGTTGTCTGCTGATGTGGAAATTCAAATTTTCTCAATTTAATCAAGGAAAAATCAAATTGAGAATTTCTTGTTGCATTTTTCAACAATTGTGACTTATCACAATTCTGACCACTACTATTATTATTTCGATTTGGAGGGATCCCTAAACCCTAATAAAATAATCCTGCAAAAATAAATGGGGCTTCTTAAGAGGGAGGGATGTTGGGCTATTTACTTTTTTTTTTACTATGGTGAATTAATAACACGTCGGAGTAAATCAAATCCAGTGTCTACGACTATAACACCAAGAGTATATCCAAGAGCCTATATCAGGAATTTATGACTTAGCAAGAGTATAGACTCCATTAGGGTGGGGGACCCTACTCCTTGAGCCTTATCACAAGGGGCCAAAGATGTCCGTAGTGAGATTTGAAACAGAGTAGAGGGGATAAAATCCCATTGTGCCAACCACTTGATCATCCCACAAGGAGATTTGAGATAACTACATTACAAAATGAATATATAAAAAATATTGAAACAAATATAGACCACATTATTATCATTTAAGGGGTAGAGTAAAGTGTTGATGCTAGGCATGTAGATTTGTGGCTCAAAATAAACGACTGGAGGAGGCCAAATCTTAGAAACAAAAAAAACAACATAAATCCAGAATGAATGGCAGTGGTAATGCGAACCAACAGAAAGAGAAGAAATCATGCCAAACAATAAGGTATCTCATATGATGATATGAACTTGTCAGAGTAGTCATACCTTTTTCCTCTTGTTGAACACAATGTTAGGGCATTTCCCAGTGATGACATATTTGGCATTTCCGCTTCTTTAGATTGAAGTTAGTATAGTAAACAAAACCCATTACCTTAAATTGGCACACACACCCATAAAAATGGCGTTCAACCTAGTTACGATGCCCTCCATCGCGTCTGCACAACACTTCTGAGAGCGTATGGCTCCCTTGAGAGAGATAATCCCTTTCCGCGTTACACAGAGACAACATGGCCTCTAACAATTAGTTACCATCCTATATTCCTTAACATAAATACATTATACCCCTAATTTTATAGCCACTTGAAATGACAACATGAACCTCCTAATTTGCTTAACATAAATGCATAAAACCCCTAAATTTAGGGCCAGTTGGAGGGAGACCACTAATATAAAAGCTGCCATGATTTACTTTTGGGAATTGGGGACTTGCTACACCATTCTTGGCATTGCCGTTACTTCTCTTCATGCCTTTGGCATCAAAACCATTTTTAATTCCTTACACTGCACAGATCCAACGACTCCCAAAAATCTCTTCATAGATGTTGATGGGTATAAAGTTTTTGTATTAGACTAGGGTTTACATGGTTGCAAAGTATTCAGAGTGAGTATAAGCACTTGTAAGAGAATTCAGGATGAGTATGTAAAGCATTAAATGTCTTCTGGTTGAGTATTATTATTTAGAAAAATCATATAAAATATAGTATTCTATAAATAAATGTATTGTTGATAGTGCTGCGATTGTTGTTGCTAGAACAATTAGGTAAACCAATGGATAGATGCTAAATCATGCCCGGGACTAGTTCTCAACCTATGCAGGTATGCCTCTCTCTCTTCTAGGCATCGATACAGATACCGAATAATGGATTATTCACCGTAGCTCCCATATCTCGGTATCAAAAAGGCTTTGGCTTTGTAACTAAATCAATTGTTGTTTGCTTTGATGCTAGTGGAGCGACTTTCAAAGCAATATAAAGGAATGGTGGGAAAAAGCAAAAATAGTAAAAGGTTCAATAATGTGCTTCTTTCAATAATTATTGAAGAATGTGAAGACTCAGCTTCAAACTTGGTCTAAAGAGGACTATGACATTATTTTCGAACCCTGGAGTGTCGAGAATGAAATGGAAGACTTGCAGAGGATTATTATAAGGGAAGGGAGGAATGTAGAGTTTAAAGAAAGAATATCTACTTAAAAATTAGTTTGAGATGAAGGGAAAATGGGAGATCCATTGGCTCAAGGAATGCGATAAAGACACCATGTTCTTCCACAACTCATTGATTAAGGTACACACTATTAATAAAAAAAATCTCTCTTGAGAATGGGTAAGCGGAGAAGTTGGAAACTTGAGTAGATTTAGAGAACTTGAGAATGGGTAAGGGGAGAAGTTGGAAACTTGAGTAGATTAAGAGAATTAAATAGTAGATTATTACATTTATCTGCTCTTAGAGCCTCGAATGGATACACAATGGTATTTATGTCGAAAGTTCTTTATTGCTTTTTTTTTTTAAATTATTGAATAGTTTTAAATTTACACATTTTTAAAGTTTGTATAAGCAAAAACATTCTCATAAAAAAATGATTGAATTGCAATGCTCTCCCTCACCTCTTTGGTCTTTTTCAGGCTGCGAGAGGTGTTACTTTTAAGTAACTTGACTTCCATGGTCTTACTATGAAAATTGAGTTACATAAATCTTCTTTCTCCAAAGCTTGCATAATTAATTGCTGATATCACCGACATATTCATCTCATTGAGAGTGTTTCGATGATATAAATTTTACCTTAATTTGACTCCTAGATTGAAATATATGCTCGTTCAAAATTTGACCAATCATATGGCATCACATCAATAACACACCACCATATGGAGTCCACGTAGACTTAGGGCCATAGGTCCCACCAGACCTGACCTCACAGTACTTTACGTTGTTATACTTTATATATTCGACTTTTATGGAAATCTGGGACATAACTTTTTTCATAATGCATTATCTCCTTCGTATCTCATATACCTTATTCCCAAAATTTGATATCTGGTGTCGTGTATGTTTTCGCAATGTGCTAACTCTAGGATCCCAAATTCTCCAACAACTTCAGATTGGACTCTGTCATCGCGAGGCCCTCACTAGATATCACCACTTACTCCCATTCTCATCTAAACAATTTCAAATCCAATGTGTTTCCAAAAATGCACGAGGCTTGCTTATCTAGATGCTCAGATTATCGGATACATTCACTAGAATCAATTACATTTGCTTTTGGGTGCATGCAAAATTTGCTAAATGACAAAATCCTAGAAAGACACTTGACTCAAACATATTATCCTTCCAATAATCCATGCAATCCGTAATACAAGCTCCAACTTCTCCCATATTTAGACTTATAAAATTTGGGAACTTCAAGGGACTTGGCCAAAATTTCCCTTGACACAGGGCATTTCTCAAGATACTGGTTTTAGACGGATATAATCCTTATCCAAACATTGAATGTTCCATACATTATACATAGTCACTGTTACACAACAATTTGTCACCGTCCCTGCTACCCCTCTCCCGCATCTTGGAGGACTCATTCCAGGACCTGTGAGAAGTGACATGGCCTACAAACACTTGCATTACATTCCTCTGAACATGAGCTTTATTTTCCCTGAAGACATCTCCTGCTGAAAAACCTTAAAAATAGCTCTTTTTCCATTGGCGCGGTTCTATAGTGCAACCCTCGCGCCAAGGGGTCAAATCCTCCAAAGAGGGTGCGCCAGTTGGGGCTCTATCATAGAGTCGCACCCGCGCCAACCATAATCAAAGTTGTTTTTTAACAAACAAACGACGGAAGTTTCGTCCTAACAAATTCCTGGATTGCAATCTATCTCGAGTTGGGTGGTTTGGCCACGGATTTCCATAGAGAGGAAATGGTTTGCCACCTCGCATGGAAGATTCCTTGATGATATGGCCAATCCCATGATTATTGGCTATGATCCAAACTCCCCTTCCTCCATCTATAAAAGCTTGCCCATTTCCTTTGCAAGCTATTTTTTGGGAGTAGCTAGTCCCAGAGTTCCAGAGTTCCAGAGATTGAGAATTGTCAAGTTTCCAAGAGCTTCATGCTGCAAGAGCCTTCGTAATTCCCATAAGGCCAAATCCAAGCAAGGAGATTATTGTAACCAAAGAGAGAGAGGCTTGTCCCTATTCCCAACAAGCTTTGCAAGACATGTGCTGCTGACTACATAGCCAAAGGAGAATCTAGTGTCAGAACTTTGGTTGTATTCTTCTTTGATTAATTATTAATGAACGACTATCGGTTATGGTTCCACTCTTATTGTTATTTGTGATGATGATAAGTTATATTCTTTCTGACTGATATACAGTTGCATATGCTGGATTTTATGCTTGTGTTTGTGTCGTTTCTTGTATGTGTAGATGTCCATTCACGGAGATCGTGAGGATTGTGATTTGCCGGAGCAAAGGAACGGGAGCACCACCCCTTCTACAAACAACAACGTTGGAATCCAGGTAGGCCTTCATCACTGGTCTGTTAATTTGCAATTAGGAACTTGTGCTATAGAGTTTGATGATTGTTGCTAGACCCGGTCTGGGCTAGTAGGGATCGCCTCTATCCGCAGAGGGGATTTACCTCCTCAACAATTTGGCGACTCCATTGGATTTGGAGGTCAGCCTTCTGGGTTGGATTCTTTTGCTGTTTCTTGCTTCTTGGTTTACCTGGTTATCGTTGGCCTGGCTTTGGATTGCTTATTTTTTATTTTTGCATAGCAAACTTGACTGGCGCGCTTTTTTAGCGTTACAGTCGCGCCAATTGGCGCTAGTTGTCCATATACAACCCGCGCCAATCCTTAAAAGGTGCTAGTTGCAGCCTAACAGTCGCGCCAGGCCTGGGAACTTTTAAATTTTGCTTGGTTTTAAGCCTTTTGAGCTTGGTCTTTGTTCTGGATACATTTTCTCGACTGTTTGAGTGTGTTGGAGTCTTGTTTGACTGGTTTTAACCTTCATCCTTTGGTTGTTTGCCATTTTCTATCGATTCCATGTTTTTAGCCCTAGGGCATCTAATGGCTTTGTGTGTCGAGCCTTCCTTAGGAGTTTTTGGCCTTTTATTGGTCCAGTCGACTTACTGATTGCTCCCTTGCACTCGTTTAGTGGTTGTTGATTATTTCATTGCGTTATTTGAGTGACCTACCTCTTTCCCACTTGAATTCCGCTTTGTTTCGCTTTGGGCCTAGATTACACGGCTCATTTCTGTCTTTGGGACTTTTTTCGGTTTTGAAGGACTGCTTTGTGATTTAGGGATCTGATTGTGCTTGCATTGAGTGAAGTTTGCTTGTTTTTACTCTTTTTATCATTGTTTCTCAAAGTTTGTTTGGTGCATCTTGCCATCAACATTTAAAAAAAATAAATATCTTTTGCTTTTCATTAGTTAATGTGAATTAGAGCTTTTCGTTGTTATTAGTGATTAGTGACTTTGAAGAAGAGTTTTTTAATTTCCATTAGCTGCATTAGAGATATTGTTGGTTGTTTTATGATCATTTTGTTTGTGTGAAAGCTCTCAACTCTCTCATAGCTAGCATTCATCGAATGAAATGATATATTGCGGCATATAGTTTGCATTTAGGAAATTTTGAGACATTACATACGGTAAGCCCTGAAAACTAAAACATAATCCAAGATCAACTTTAAAATGAAATGAATGAATATAACAACGCATTGGAACATAACGCACACTGTTTAGAGGTCTAGGCTAGAGACGTGCTCCATCGTCATTAAACCTAGTCACTTTTGTTTCCACTCAAGGTTGGGTGATTCCTCCTTCTGTGATTCAATAGTGGTCTAGTACGGAATTGTGCTCCTACGTATCGTCGAGTATATGGGGAGATCCCACTAGGTTATCATCCTTTATCCATAGGAAGCCGTGTCTGCTGCCTTACGACCCGTAACACACCGAACACAACATTCGGGAAGATTGACTGTCGTACAAAAAGTCCTTGGTTTTCATACGATTGCCAAGGTGTATATGCAATTTTACGGATTGTCTGGTAAACCTTTTGCCTAGTTCTCTAGAGTAGTCACTTTTGATCCTTTTTGGACTCCCTAAAAGAAAAGGCTC
>APFE031682393.1:1664-46461 GCA_000404065.3 Pinus taeda | reverse complement strand
CGAAGTTCCCTATTACTTTGGGAGGCAAAACCGTCTATATAGACGTACTGGTTACCCAAGGTGCTTTAGATTTCAGTCTTCTCCTTGGCTGTGACTATGTTTATGCCATGGGGCCCCTTGTCTCTTCACTTTTCCATGTGGTTTGCTTTCCACACGACAGAAGAATCGTGACTATAGATCAATTATCGTTCTTTAGTCCCTCGATGCCTCCTGCGCAGTTGTCATCCCCTCCTGGTTTTTATCCACCGGTTATATCTACCCCACTACAGGTCAACTACATGGCTACTTATCCCGTGCCTGTATCCAGTGATGCTGCCGTCATGCATAGTGTCCTGGGGGCATTGGGTCCTGACTTCTAAGATGTTATCCTTCCACTGGGAGTGGCACTCTTGGAAGCAACGACTTCATGTTCATTATGATGAAGTTCGTTCGGAGCATAGTTCGCTTTCCTATGTTAAGCTCCTTAAAAAATGAAACTGGGTCTGGTCGAGCATAGTTCCTGATCTTGTGTCAAGCTCGTTAAAAAATGAAACAAGGGTTATGAGGATAGTTCTTTTACTGTGTCAACCTCATTCAAAAATGAAACAACTCCCTTTTCAAATCGAGTCTTTTGATTAAGATCTCGTAAAATACAAGTCGAGTCTTTCCCAGATCTCGAAAGTGCACCTTCATTTCATCCACTTTGTTGAATGTAATGAAGCTTGGGGGGCATGTACCTCGTTTTGCGTCATTATGCTGGGGGTATGCGAACTTATAACAAGCATAGTTTTTTGTTTCAAGCTTGTGTAAACATGAAAATGAATCCAAGCAGAGTTCTCCATGGTTCAAGCTTGTGTAAAAACGAACCCATACCCATTTGACATCTCGTGATTGCTGTCTTTATCCGCTAAATTCTACTAGATGAGCCTTGGTTGTTTCATTGCACCATCTTTTTGGCCGATCATATGCTTTCACTTGGTCATTTTCCTTTCCTGAGGAACCGCAACGATGAGTGGTTTTATTAGCCATCCTCTTGACCATTACATGTTTTGAACAGTTCCACCATTGCCGGAACCAGTTGCTACCCTTTATACCACTCGTTCCTCTAGGACGAGTCACCTTTAAGCTCTTTTCTGACTAGTAAAATATGAAAAGATTGCCGAGTATTTTTCCCTTTTTGACTCGTTAAAGAGAATAAAAATGGAGGTCTTCTTTCAGCTCTTTTTTGACTGTTTAAAGATGAAAAGATTGCCGAGTTATTCCTCTTGACTCGTTAAACGTAAATAAGAGGCGGTCGCCTTTAAGCTCTTTTCTGACCACGTAAAGACGAAAAGATCGCCGAGGCCCTTGTCATTTCGATCTCGTTAAAATGGATGCGAAACGACATCTACCGAGTATACGTTTACCCCTTTTTTGGGCTGGGATGGATTATTTACGAAAAAGGAATACCCTAGCCTATCGTGACTAGGAGGTTTCCTTGGATTTTGTTTTCTACCTTTTCGGGTCTGAGGAACTATTTACGAAAGGGGACCTTTGGAGTTTACTTTTCTGATGTCTTTTCAAACTCTTTAAACATGAAAAGACGCTGAGTTTTCTCTTTGTCAGACTCGTTAAAACTTGATGACATTGGATTCCGTCGAAATGACGTTTTACAAGCATATGCTATCCCCGTCAAGCTTGTTAATAAAAATAACTAGGGTACTCGCCTGAAATGGTGGGGAAAATGGAACCAGAATCATTGTCGTGTCGACAGTATGTCGCTCTTGAACGTGGCACTTGTCTGAATTCGTGTCTGGGTGGGGGCATCTCATCTCGTTTTTCACTAGCATCCGTGGGTTTGGGTGCTCCTGTTTGACCTCTCATCTGCTCTTTGCCTTGTCACCATGACCTCTGATCGATTGATGTAAAATACTGCCAAGTCCACTGTCGTGCCACCAATATGTTCAATAGAAGTTGACCTCTGCAAAATATCAACCTCCCTCTGATAACTCATATAATCCTGATTCATAAAAACCTTATCTTTCTCCGTCTCGCATCGATGATGTGGGAAACACTATGGCCCACCTTCGATCAAGGTCACTTCCTGTCGACTTTAGCACATTATCCAGGAAGTTGATCTAGAGACTCCCTTCTGGTGCCTTGGAGCCTGCATGCCTTAATGGTAGGTTCTTCAAGTTCGACGCGAGGTTTTCATCATTGGCCTCCGATCGAATGATTCTACGGGTGTTCGACGTCGACTCACTGATTCACACGTCGTAGATTTTACCTGTAGTACCTTGAGGGCCATTGTCATTATTGGTGGTACCTCTCGTGTTTGTTAACAGTTTTCATCATTGGCTGGTAATCAGACGATGTTTCTACATGTTCGACTTCGACTCCTATATTCGCATGCTTGAACTCGTACTTTGTTCGGATGGAGATGGAGCACAAGACCTTGGATTTTGTCTGTTGGGATCCAGGCTGCGATTTTGTAGATTATTATGATTATTACATGACTCATTCACTGGATGGCTGCGACCATTCCTGAGTCTATTTATCGATCCTCACTGGATGGCTGCGTCCATACCTTGTATCTAGATTATTGTGTACTCTGCTATGGATGGTTGCGCCCATACCACATATATCATGTATTTGAGATATCAGATGTACTTCTCCACGCAAGTTTTCCGGCGGCGGTGTTTTTGGTTGGACATGTTCTCGTAAAGCATTTCACCCCTTTCTCTCTCTCGGGCCTCATGCTTTAGGGGGCATCTGTTACACAACAATTTGTCACCGTCCCTGCTACCCCTCTCCCGCATCTTGGAGGACTCATTTCGGGACCTGTGAGAAGTGACATGGCCTACAAACACTTGCATTACATTCCTTTGAACATGAACTTTATTTGCCCTGAAGACATCTCCTGCTGAAAAACCCTAAAAATAGCTCTTTTTCCATTGGCGCGGTTCTATAGTGCAGCCCTCACGCCAAGTGGGCAAATCCTCCAAAGAGGGTGCGCCGTTGGTTCTTTGTCATAGAGTCGCACCCGCGCCAACCATAATCAGAGTTGTTTTTTAACAAAAAAACAGCGGAAGTTTCGTCCTAACAAATTCCTGGATTGCAATCTATCTCGAGTTGGGTGGTTCAGCCATGGATTTCCATAGAGAGGAAATGGTTTTCCATATCTCATAGAAGCTTCCTTGATGATATGGCCAATCCCATGATTATTGGCTATGATTCCAACTCCCATTCCTCCATCTATAAAAGCTTGCCCATTTCCTTTGCAAGCTAGTTTTTGGGAGTAGCTAGTCCCAGAGTTCCAGAGTTCCAGAGATTGAGAATTGTCAAGTTTCCAAGAGCTTCATGCTGCAAGAGCCTTCTTAATTCCCATAAGGTCAAATCCAAGCAAGGAGATTATTGTCCAATAACCAAAGAGAGAGAGGCTTGTCCCTATTCCCAACAAGCTTTGCAAGACATGTGCTGCTGACTACCCAGCCAAAGGAGAATCTAGCGTCAGAGCTTTGGTTGTATTCTTCTCTGATTAATTACTAATGAGCGACTATCGGTTATGGTTCCACTCTTATTGTTATTTGTGATGATGATGAGTTATATCCTTTCTGACTGATATATAGTTTCATATGCTGGATTTTATGCTTGTGTTTGTGTCGTTCTTCTAGATATGCAGGTGTCCATTCACGGAGATCGTGAGGATTGTGATCTGCCGGAGCAAAGGAACGGGAGCACCACCTCTTCTACAAACAATAGCGTTGGAATCCAGGTAGGCCTTCATCACTGGTTTGTTAATTTGCAATTAGGAACTTGCGCTATAGTGTTTGATGATTGTTGCTAGACCCGGTCTGGGCTAGTAGGGATCGCCTCTGTTCGCAGAGGGGATTTACCTCCGCAACAGTCACAATACATTCCATATATTTATCCATTCTGTAAATTCAAATACAACAACGTCATACAAGATCAAGGAAACTATCCCAAACAAATACCGTCAACAAGGAAAATTTTAAGGATGGAAAATTTTCTTGAAGTTTAAAAACATTGGCGAATCTCACTAATCCCTAATATGCAAACTATAAAATGTTTATTGATATACTTGTAAAATTATAATGATTTTATATATAGTCTCTATATAGTGTTGGCGATTTCTAAGGTAAAATAATTTTATATTCTAAAATTTGGGCGAATCGTCTTTTATAAAATTGGAAATTGGCAAATCTTCTTTGTAGAAAAATCATGGAAAATTAGCCCACTCGGCAAACATTACCCCCTAAAATTTTCCATGACCGTCAACTCTATCGATTTATCATATAATGCACAAATCAAATTCCTTTACTAGGAACGACATTCATAGTCATTAAATAATTAGATATCTATGATATTCACAACATATTTGACAATGGAAATTACACTCTAATAGTTTAGCTAAGCACATCAAGTAGTCATACATGACCATGTAAATAGCTCGACACTTCATGAACATACCAACTAACACAGAGGCCTCCATGCCCCTCTTGACCATGAAAACATACATATAGTCTTCTCATTATAGACAAGCTGAAATATCACATTCTTCCATTAGTAGTATTGATACCTTCCCTGTCATAATGTATATCAATGTCATTCACATCCATAGTGCAACATAAATATACATGCAAGTAATGCACTTATTTGTTTAACTTGAATGATTGTCAACTGGGGAAGGGACTTAAAATCTCCACCAAATCATAGGTCAACTACACTACAACCTTTCTTACAGTTGACTATCCTTGATTTGGATTCAAAGTTAGAAGAATTAAGTCCTAAAGGGAATTCACACTGATACAAGTCAACTAGATGAGAAAGATTGCACTGTCTAGGTGGTTTATCAACCATCTCTGGCAGTAAGCACCAAAATGACTTTACTACCTCTCATAAATAGGTCATAAGGATTTACCCTAGACATAGTCAAGGTTTGATTACTCAAAGAGTATGATTTCACTCTAAAGGTGGTTTATCAGCTAGATTTTTAAGGAAAGCACTATAGAAATCTAGAGCTCATTGTCCAATTGGTTTATCAACTACCTCTAATAGTAAGCACCATAGTGTCTCCACCTATTAAGTGGTTTATCAACCTTCCAACAAACATCCTATTGATTTAATCACCCTTCAACAAGTTCACAGTGGTTTTTCAACCCCAAGGCAAGAACTTAGCAATTTATTAGCCGAGACAAGTAGCACCAATGAATCAAATTCTCCACTGAATCTTCATTAACACATTACAAAACCAATTCACAACATTGGACATACACTAGAAAAATACACGAGGATCAATGTCTAATATTCTCTTCTCTTCACTTCAAAAGCTTCCATATTTGTTTCTCTCTACACTCGCTCCTATGTCTTCTTACACTGCTTTCATCTTATCCACTTATGGTCTTTATAAAGTAAAAGGGCACATGAGTATGATGTATGGTCAATATATATTACATATATAATAACATAGTCTTCATAAAAAAACATTTAAGCATATGATTGGCCAATCCAACTATTTAAAGACCTTATCAAAAGGTAAATTTGCTTATTTAGTGGAACTTGGAGATAACAAGAGCTATCCAGTGAAAGGCATTGGATCAACCTCTATAAAGCTCGAATATGGAAGCAACATACAACTCAACAACATTCTATTTGTTCCAGGTTTGCATATGAATTCACTTTCTATTTGATGTCTAGAAGATAAGGGTGATAGAATAGCCTTCATTGATGGAAAGGTCATTGTTTGGGGGAAAGACTCAAATATAAATCAAGCCAAGGCCATTGGCATCCAAGAAGGAAGACTCTACAAATTAATATCTCCTGTGGCCCAATCCCTAGTTCACATTTAAATTAGGCCATGTGAACTTTGGCATCGAAGATTTAGTCATCTACATTTCAAAATACTTCCAACTCTAAGCTCCATAGTAGATGGTATTCCTAATTTGAAGGAGGATCACGAAGATGTCTGCAAGGGATGTGCATTGGGTAAGAATTCCAAGACACCATTTGGAAGCAGTGTTTCATGGTCGAAAGAAACCTTGGATCTCATTCATTCCGATGTATGTGGCCCTATGAATCCTAAATATCTTGGAGGAAATCTATATTATGTCACATTTATAAATGACCACTCAAGAAAGACTTTGGTTTAGTTAATGAAAACCAAGGACGAAGTATTTACAAAATTTCAAGAATTCAAAGTTGAAGTGGAAAACCTTACAGAAAGGAGAATCAAGATACTAAGATATGATAATAGAGGAGAATATACATCCAAAGAGATTATAGAATTCTGAAAGGAATCTAGGATTAAGAGGGATTTGATAGTCCCATATAACCCTAAACAAAATGGAGTTGCAAAAAGAAAGAATAGATCCATTGAATAAAGTGTAAAGGAAATGTTACACGATCAGGATCTACCTAAGTTTATGTGGCGAGAAGACATGCAGTCAAATGTCTACATTAAAAATCGAAGTCCCCATAGATCTCTAGACAACAAAACTCTGGAATAATTATTCACTGGAAATAAACCATCTGTAGATCATCTCTGCATCTTTGGGTGTCCTGTATATATCCATATACAAAAGGACAAAAGAAATAAGCTGGATCCTTCCGGTCTGAAGGGTACATTTGTGGGGTATAAAAACTCATAAAAAGCTTATAGGATCTACATGAGAGATTCAAATCACATAGAAGTCATTCATGGTGCCATATTTGATGAACTCATATCATTCAAGAAATCAAAGGAACTTTCTATAGACTATAATGATGAAGAACTTCCGATAATTGAGAAGTAAGTTGACCAAGGAAAAGAAGAATCACACCATGAAGAAGAAGGTCCCTACGAACCTGTTCAACCTATGGTCATACCTGAAACAAGGAAGAGAACAAATTTGTTGAAATCTATAGTACTTGATGCAGAAGGTCATGGAGCAGCGGCATGCTCATTTATAGAAAGCAAGAAAATGAAGAGATATTCTGAATATGCTTCATACATGACAAAACTGATAGAAGCATAACCATCCTCCTTTGAAGAGGCTGCAAATCATTGAGAATGGAAGGATTCCATGAAAGAATATTATTAATCTATAATGAAAAATGGAGTCTAGTAGATTGTACCTCGGCCGGAAGACAAATGTATGGTTACTTCCAAATGGATTTATAAGATCACACATGCAGCTAATGGAAGTATAAATAAGCATAAAACAAGATTTGTGGCTAGAGGCTTCTCTCAAGGTGAGGGCATAGACTATGAAGATACATTTGCTTCAACAACAAGATATACAATGATTCGATCATTACTCTCTTTGGCAACGTCAATGGGATGGAACATCCACCAAATGGATGTGAAGACTGCGTTTCTGAATGGCACAATAGATGATTAAGTTTACATAGAGAAACCCTTGGGATTCAAATTCAAAGATAGAAAGACATATGTCTGCGGACTGAAGAAAGCACTATATGGCCTCAAACAAGCACCCAGGGCATGGTATGCTAGAATGGATGCATACCTTCAAAGGATAGGCTTCACAAAAAGCTCTGTTGGTTCCAACCTTTACATTAAGGTTATAGATGGTGAACTGGTAATGATTATTCTATATGTCGATGATCTTCTCTTGACAGGTGTAGAAGGCTGAATTGAAGAATGTAAGAAGAAACTAGTAGAATAATTTGACATGAAGGATCTTGGGATGATGCACTACTATTTGGGACTAGAAGTCTAGCCGGGACCTAATGAAGTTTACTTGGGTCAAGGAAAGGACGTGATCGAGATAGTAAAAGGATTTGACATGATGGACTAGAAACCTATGATGATCACAAAATTGAAGAGACTAAGAAGTTCCAAATCTATCCCTGTGGATCCTTCCAAGTATAGGAACTCATTGGGTCACTGATGTACTTGGTGAATAATCAACCAAACATATGATTTGCAGTAAATGTTCTCAGTCAATTCCAAGTGGAACTGAAGCATGATCATTGGGTAATAATGAAACACATTCTGAGATATCTGCAAGGAACCATCCACTAGTCTCTGAAGTATGATCGAAGAAATGATGTCCAACTAATCGAATATATAGATTCCAATTAGAGAGGAAGTGAGCAAGATGGAAGGACCATTATGGGAGGATATTTCAGTATTGGATCCTCCATGATCTCATGGATGAGAAGAAAGTAAGACACAATTTCTTTGAGTAGTACTAAAGATGAATACGTTGCAGCTTGTGAAGTAAGTAGGGAAGCAATGTGGTTTAGGAAGCTAGTATTTGACTTGTTTGAAAGACTGATGAACCCTACAGTGATACTTTGTGATAACACCAGTTGTATACTTTCGTCTGAAGATCCAGTATTTCATGGAAAGACAACGCATATAAACAACAAATATCACTATATTCAAGAGCTAGTATGAAATGGTGCGTTGCAACTGCAATATATCTCCATTGATGAGCAGGTAGCTTGACATATTGATGAAATCACTTCCTAACAAGAATATTGTATACTTACGGGACAATCTTGGTTTGGTTGATATATCCTCTCTAATTGAGAGGGAGAGATAGACACTACATCTTGTCTTCACTTGGGAAGAAAGAATGGAGGAATTGGTAACCATCTAGCATTCGATGCTCTTTGAGAATGTGGCAGGACATTCAAGACAAGAATAGTCATGGACCAATATTATTTTAGGATTAACTACCTGAGATAAGAATAGTCCAATGGAAGGTCTTACTCTGTGAACACCTGGGTGGATTATGTACCTTGAGAGACAATTATTTTGGTGTTTATGAATCATTGATCTCGCCAACATTGTGCTCCAATCATGTGGATAGAGCTATTTGTCAAGGCCTTTCTATGTAACAATGTTGATGGATATGATGCTAGATAGATGGGTTAACAATCCGACTCTTTTTATGAGATCTTTTCAAATTTAGAATGACCATGCACCTCTTATGAATACCTCCCTAGTTAAGAGGGAGTTTTGAAAACTGTGTAACTAGGTTTGGTCTTCATAAGTATGAAATGTACTCTCATAAATAATAAGATGAAAAGAAATTATTATTATTATTGGAGCATGGGTTTCATGCTCAACTTCTTTTATTTTATATGTCAAGCACCCATTGAGTGCTTCTAGGGTTTGTCTTAGGTTAAAGAGTCATTGTCATCTATTGAAGACCCTATGGGCACATTATATCTTGTAAAGGAAAATTTATTTTGTCTTTGAAGTGTCAAAATACCTCCAAGATCAAGTCGGTCTAAGGAGTTGTCAAGTCGGCCTACGTGAAGAACCATGTTTACCCCTTAGAAGAGCCTATATATAGAGAGGAAATCATCCTCCATTAGAGACACTCACTCATCTCATTATATGTGAATAAGAAGAAGAGAATAAGTCTAAGAAAAGGTTATGAGGAAGAAGAGGTTGAAGTTCTTGGGCTAGATTTCTCTCTCTTACGAAGGTCAAAGTTAGGGTTTCTGCGTTAGGACTATCTCTGGTTCGATCTTGGAAGAAGAAGAGAAGGGAAGGAAAGAGAAGGTCTCTTAGGGTGTCTCATTAGCCATAAGACTCAAGGAAAGGAAAGCAAATGGAGGAGAAGGATATTCGAGGGAGATCAGAGTCTGTAGGAGAAGTAGCAACAACTGCGTCAATTGCTGTGAGCCATGATTTTAGATCTACAATGGGAGTTCAAAGTCACTACAACAAGAGGTCAAATTGATCTTGATCTTGGAGGGTATTTTTTAGAGTCATTAGGTCATGGTATTATTCAATTGAAGAATCTATAAAAGAGAAGAGATTTACAGTTTTCCCCTCAAGAGGAGGGATTTTGGCCTTGGCTTGTATCCTATATACTTTGTCATTATTCTTATTGTTTTGGTAGCTGTTCGATGTATCACACACTATAATAATAAGGAACAAATCTAATTAGCAAAAAGGTAACACAAACAATTATCAAGTTAAGATAATTACCATACTTACTGCCCTATTGAATTCTCAACATGGAATCAGAGCTAAGGTTATCTAAGGGCATTATGAAGATCTCCTCTACAGTGATGTTCATCAAGAAAATTTCAAGCCATCTCAAGAAAGGTATTAAGGATGCATGAAGTTTCTTATTTTCTTCAAAGAAGGTATCATACAAAGAAAATGATGAAGGTCTCTTCTCAACTCTCTCAAGTACATTCCAATATGAAGGCATTTGGGTAATTGATAGTGGTGCATCAAGGCACATGACTGGCCATTCCAACCGATTGAAGATCTTATCAAAAGGTAAATCCACTTATTTAGTGGAACTTGGAGATAACAAGAGCTATCCCATGAAAGACATTGGATCAACCTCCATAAAGCTGGAAGATGGAAGAAACATACACCTCAACAACATTCTATTTATTCTAGTTTTGCATAAGAATTTACTTTCTATTTCAATTCTAGAAGATAAGGGTGGTAGAATAGGCTTCATTGATACAAAGGTCATTGTCTGGGGCAAAGACTCAAATATAAATCAAGCCATGGTCATTGGCATCTGAGAAGGAAGACTCTACAAATTAATATCTCCTCTAGCCAAAGCCCTAGTTCACATTTAAATTAGCCCATGTTAGTTTCTTATTTTCTTCAAAGAAGGTATCATACAAAGAAAATGATGAATGTCTCTTCTGAGCTCTCTCAGGTACATTCCAATATGAATGCATTTGGGTAATTGATAGTGGTGCATCAAGGCACATGACTGGCCACTCCAACCAATTGAAGACCTTATCAAAAGGTAAATCCTCTTATTTAGTGGAACTTGGAGATAAAAAGAGCTATCCAGTGAAAGGCATTGGATCAACCTCCATAAATATGGAAGATGGAAGCAACATACACCTCAAAAAAATTCTATTTGTTCCAGGTTTTCGTAAGAATTTACTTTCTATTTCGATTCTAGAAGATAAGGGTGATAGAATAGGCTTCATTGAGACACATGTTGTTGTATTGGGAAAAGACTCAAATATAAATCAAGCCATGGTCATTGGCATCTGAGAAGGAAGACTATACAAATTAATATCTCCTCTGGCCAAAGCCCCAATTCACATTTAAATTAGCCCATGTGAACTTTGGCATCGAAGATTTGGTCATCTACATTTCAAAATACTTCCAACTCTAAGTACCATAGTAGATATAATTCCTAATTTGAAGGAGGATCATGAAGGTGTCTGCAAGGGATGTGCATTGGGTAATAATACCAAGATATTGTAGAAAATATGTGATAGGTTAACCCGACAATGCAATATAAATCAAAGCAGAATACTATAACATACTTCTACTATCAATTTGCGAAAGCTTAAAGATCAAGCTTAACAATATAACCAGAAGAAGAAGAATCAATGGCACACTACACATGAAAATAATTTTGGGAAAGTCTCAGATAAAAACCCCATACTATTGTATTATCATACATGGTGGAAATACATAGGAATTATACAAAGCCTTAGCTCTCACAGCTAGCCAGCTCTCAGTACAATCCTCACAGATGCTCTAGGCATCTTGACTTCTCTCCAACCTTCCTCTCTGCCTCCAACCTCCTTTCCTTCGTTGTTCCTTGTTGGATGATAGCCTTACCAAGTGGAAAAACAAGCCTTCAAAACTACGCAATCCTCAAGGATGAATCCTTGACTGCATGCATGAGTTTTCTCTATGAGAAAACACATGCAACTGATAGTACACTGTCCTTGAACATTAATCTCAACTGGTTCTTTCTCAGAATAGATGTACATGAGTTTTTGATGAAGGAATCTTCAGTTAACTGGAGTAGCACTAGTTGAATGCATTAATGCATCAACTGACTGTTAACTCACTATTAGTTCCTCAAACACTTTGGATCTAATTTAACTGGACTTAACTAAGTAAACTGAGTTAACTAATTACAACTCAAATATAACTCAATCTTATCTCCTTAATTTAAGGGATAACTCTTGCATGACTTCAGAAGGACTTCTAACTTGAATTTCTCTAACTAATTAATTTAAAATTAATTGATTAATTATTTCCAAGTCGCTGTTAAGACTAAATTCGATTTTACTTGACAATTTAATTCAAGGAAAAATTAAATTGGAATATTCTTGTTGCCATATTTCAACACTCCCTCCCAACAAGAAATGGATTATCTGCCACCCCGATCCTGTCTCTATGGAACTTAAATTTACACTTTGACAATGCCTTTGTCAAAATGTCAGCATCTTTCTCCTTTGTCGAAATATACTGCAACACCATGATCCTCCTCGCTACAAAGTCTATGAGATGATGATATCGGATGTCGATGTACTTGGAACTATCATGAAATACTGGATTTGGAGAGAGTTTGATACAACTCCGATTATCACAATAGATCACAATTGGATCCATCCTCTGATCAAACAAACCAACTAGGATTTTCCGCATCCAGATGGCCTCACATGCTGCTTGAATTGCAGCCATGTATTCTGCCTCTGCTGAGCTGAGTGCAACTGACCTCTGTTTCTTGTTGTACCAAGAAAATTCTGTTGACCCAAGGTTGAAAATCCCTCCTGATGTGCTCTTTCGATCTGATGGACTCCCTGCCCAATCTGCATTAGTGAAGCCCTGTTGCTTCACTTCCTCTGTCTGTTTGTACCATAATCCATACTGAGATGTGCCTCTGAGGTATCTCAAAACATGCTTTACCGCCTTCCAAAACATCTTGGTAGGTTGAACCATCGCTTGACTTATTTGTTTCATCGCATAGCACAAATCTGGTCATGTGTTCATTAAGTACATCAATGAACCCACAAGCTGCCTGTACACAGTAGCCTCTACCACTTCTTTTAAAGTAGCAACGTCCTTCCTCTAGTTACTTGCTAGAGGAGTCTGCATGGGCTTGCACTTCTCCACGTGGAATCGCCTGTCTGCCACACTTCCATGCCAAGGAAGTAATGCATGAGACCCATGTCTTTCATCTTGAATTCTCTTGCAAGGTCCTCCTTGCAAGACACGATCAACTGATCATCACTAGTCAATATGAGATCATCAACATAAAGTACGATGATCAACAACTTACCTTTCACCATGTGTGTTACAGGTTCGCATCTGCTTCACTCTTTGTGAAGCCCAATCCGGTGAAGTAGTTATCTATCCTAGTGTACCAAGCACGAGGTGCTTGCTTCAGCTTGTACAACGCTATCTTGAGTCTGCACACATGCGACTCACGATCGAAGGTCTCAAAACTTTTCGACTTCTTTATGTACACCTCTTCCTTAATCTGGTCATTGAGGAATGCAGTCTTCACATCCATCTGATGGATCTTCCAACCCATCTGTATTGATAGTGCCAACATAGATTTGATAGATAAGTACCTTGCGACAGGAGAAAAAGTCTCATCATAGTCAATGCCCTCGACCTGTGAAAAGCCACGAGAAACAAATCTTTCCTTATCCTTCTCCACACTACCATCAGTAGCTTTCTTTACCTTGTAAAGCCAACGAGAACTCACAACTGACTTGTTCTTTGGTCTCAGAACCATGTCCCAAACACTGTTATGAAATATGGAGTCATACTTCTCTACCATAGCATCAACCCAAATCAGCTGCTGCACTACTTCCTCAAAGTAAGATGGCTCAGTCTCAACACATTCCCCAGCAAGGGACATGTATCCAATGTACCTCTCAGGTGACCTCGTCTTTCTGCGCTGAGAAGATGGTGCTCCCACATTCTCTCTCGTATCCTCCAACAATCTCTTAGCTTCTCTTGTGCGCTTTCATACATCTCTGGAAGACTCTGCTTGAGTGGATGTCTCCACTCATGGAACCTCTGCATGTGGCTGCTCTGCATCAGTCTGAGGCTCCTCCTCCTTAGGAACCAATAGTTCCTCCACAACATGTAGTTGGAGCTCCCTCTCAAGGGAAAATCGCATGGCATTTTGCTCATCAAACTTGAGATCTCTGCGAACCACTGTCCTCCGACTGGTAGGCAAGTACACCCGATAGTTGTGAGGTGTATTAGTGTACCCCACAAATATCCCCAACTTTACTGGAGGCTCAAGCTTCTTCCGTGCATCCTTTGTCACATGGCAATATACCGATGAGCCAAAGATCCTGAAGTGACCCACATCTGGTCTCTTATCAGAGAAAGCTTCCTCTAGTGTCTTCATCCCAAATATGTGATGCGGGCTTCTATTCTGCAAATAGACCACTGTGTTGCATGCCTCAGCCCACAAGTGAAGTGATAGGCCTTGGTCATGCAGCATTGCCTGTGTTTCCCCTACAATAGTTGTGTTCTTCCTCTCGGCCACCCCATTCTGCTGTGGGTTATGAGGTGTCGTCAACTCTTTTTTAATTCCTTTCGCTGCACAGAAGTCCTTAAAACCTTGAGAGACATATTCTCCACCGTTTTCGCTTCTCAAGGCCTTGATCTTCTTCCCTGACTCTTTCTCAACCAAAGCTTTGAACTCAAAAAACTTTGTGAAAGTTTAGTTCTTCTTTTGCATGAAATAAAGCCAACATTTATGAGAATAGTCATCAATGAAAATCATATAATACCTTTGCTTTGCTATGGATGTCGTCGAGAATGGTCCACACAAATCAGTATGAATTTGCTATAAGATAGCATCTGCTCGATTGTCTCGATCATGAAAGGAAGACTTGGTGTACTTTCCCAAGGTACAACCTTTGCATGTGTCAAGTTGCTCAAGTTTACATTTGGGAAGTCATGTAGATATCTGCTGCATTATCTTCAAAGCCCCATGATGCAAATGGCCCAACCGCCTGTGCCACAACTAGCCAATGTCTTGGATTTTCACCAATTATGCTTTCGTACTTAATGCTGCACAATCATCTACCTCTAGTTTATAGAGATTCTTCACCCGAATCCCTATCCTCTTGGTCTGACCCATGGCTATGTGTCTTAGGAATACCTTTCCTTTACTGAAGACAACATCGTAGCCTTTGTCCTCCAACATTGCGACCGATACCAAGTTCTTCTTCAGTCCAGTCACATACATCACATCTGTCAAGGTGGGATGAGCTCCATGCTCCCTCTGAAAAGCAACCGTGCCCCCTCTTGAAACACTATACCTTCCATTGTCACCCATCTCTATGCGCATCTTGAGGTCTTTCTCCTCTAAGACACTGAATAAATTTTTATCACTGGTCATGGGGAATGAGGCTCCACTTTCGAGATACCAGACACAACCCATCATCGATGACACCATGCACGCGATGAGGGTAAAGTCCATTTCGAACTAAGAGGCTAATGCCTCACCTTCCGATCCTTCCAAGGGTCCTTTCTTGGACTTCTTCGATGGGAAATTAGTAGCATAATGTCCCACCTTATGACAATTAAAGCATCTTACTTTAGACATGTCACCCTTCTTCCCTTCATGAGAAGAATTCGATTTGAAATGGGAAGCCTTCCCCTTCCCTTTCTTCGCCTTACTTGCTAAGGCCAGATTTTCTTCATCATCATTCTTGGATGAAGAACCATCTCGTGTGCTCCTCCTGATCTCCTCCTGCATAAGATCCGACCATAGTTGTTCCCAATCCAACAGTTTCTTCCTTCCATTCACAGAGTCTTGGTAGCTATTCCAACTCTTTGGAAGGCCAAGGAGAGCAAGGCTCACCATATCATCATCGGCAGTAGTTATTCCCACACTGCCAAGCTCATCTTTGTAGGTGGTGAGCTTGTTCAGATATGTGGAAATGGTATCGCCCTTCTCCATCTTGATTTTCTTTGATGCTTATCCTTGACCACCAATTGCCTCTGGTCGCTACTGTTCTGGTAGAATTCCTTCAATGTCTTCCACAATGAAAATGGAGTATCCTTCCCATGGAGACTCGAGACAATATGGTCTTGAACTCCCTCAAGGATGATTCGTCTTGCCTTCGCCACACACTTCTTCTACTCAGCCAACTCTTGTGCATTAGTTGAAGTTGGCTTTGTGATTTCGTGATCAATTAATTCCTTCAAGCCATTGTCTTCTAATACATCCTCCATTCTATCTTTCCATGCTATGTAATTCGAGATACCTTCCAAGGCATACTCGAGTCTCAAGCCATAGAATGCCATTGGCCAACCTTGAAGTATGATATGAATTCGATTTGCACCTGCAACCCCGAACTTCAAACTTCAAATTCTCTTCTCAGTATACTCTTCACAGCTTCGATACCATGTAGAAAATCTGTGATAGTTAACTCTATAATGCAATATAAATCAAAGCAGAATACTATAACCTACTTCTACTATCAATTTGTGGAAGCTTAAAGATCGACCTGAACAATATAACCAGAAGAAGAAGAATCAATGGCACAATACACATGAAAATAATTTGGGGAAAGTCTTAGATAAAAACCCCACACTATTGTATTATCATACATGGTGGAAATACATAGGAATTATACAAAGCCTTAGCTTTCACAGCTAGCCAACTCTCAGTACAATCCTCATAGATGCTCATAGGAAATCTTGGCTTCTCTCCAACCTTCCTCTCTACCCTCCAAGCTCCTATTTCCTTGTGCTATTCCTTGTGGATGATTAGCCTATTACCAAGTGGAGAAACAAGCCTTCAAAACTGCGCAATCCTCAAGGATGAATCCTTGATTGCATGCATGAGTTTTCTCCATGATAAAACACATGCAACTGATAGTACACTGTCCTTGAACATTAATCTCAACTGGGTCTTTCTTAGAATAGACATGCATGAGTTTTTGATGAGGGAATCTTCAGTTAACTGGAGTAGCACTAGTTGAGTGCATTAATGCATCAACTGACTTTTAACTCACTATTAGTTCCTCAAACAGTTTGGAACTAATTTAACTGGAGTTAACTCGATAAACTGAGTCAACTAATTACAACTCAAATATAACTCAATCTTATCTCAATTTAAGGGATAACTCTTGCATGACTTCAGAAAGACTTCTAACTTGAATTTTTCCAACTAATTAATTTAAAATGAATTAATTAATTATTTCCAAGTAGCCGTTAAGACTAAATTCGATTTTAATTCACAATTTTATTCAAGGACAAACTAAATTGGAATATTCTTGTTGCCATATTTCAACAAAGACCATTTGGAAGCAATGCTTCTCGGTCAAAAGAAATCTTGGATCTCATTCATTCTGACGTATGTGGCCATATGACTCCTCAATATCTTGGAGGACATCTATATTATGTCACATTTATAGATGACCACTCAAGAAAGACTTGGGTTTACTTAATGAAAACCAAGGACGAAGTATTTGAAAAATTTCAAGAATTCCAAGTTGAAGTGGAAAACCTTATAGAAAGGAAAATCAAGATACTAAGATCTGATAATGGAGAGAATATACATCCAAAGAGATTATAGAATTCTATAAGGAATTTGGGATTAAGAGGGAGCTGATAATCCCATATAATCTCAAACAAAATGGAGTTATAGAGAGAAAGAATAGATCCATTGAATAACATGTAAAGGAAATGTTACATGATCAAGATCTACCTAAGTTTATATGGGGAGAAGCCACGAAGACAACTGTCTACATTAAAAATCAAAGTCCCTACAGATCTCTAGAGAAAAAAACTCCAAAAGAAGTGTTCATTGGAAAGAAGGCATCTGTAGATCATCTCTGGATCTTTGGGTGTCTGGTATATATCCATATACCAAAGGACAAAATAAATAAGTTGGATCCTTCCATTCCGAAGGGTACGTTTGTTGGGTATAGAAAGTCATCAAAAGCTTATAGGATTTACGTGAGAGATGGAAATCACATAGAAGTTAGCCGTGATGTCATATTTGACGAAAACATAACATTCATGAAATCAAATGAACTTTTTATAGACTCTGATGATGAAGAACTTCCGATATTTGAGGAGGAAGTTGACCAAAGAAAAGAAGAATCACACCATGAAGAAGAAGGTCCCTTTGAACCTGTTCAACCTATGGTCATACTTGAAACAAGGAAGAGACCAAATTGGTTGGAATCTACACTACTTGATGGAGAAGGTCATGGAGCAACGACAAACTCATTTAGAGAACGAAAGAAATTGAAGAGATATTATGGATATGCAACAAACATGAAAAAACTGATAAAAGAAGAACCATCCTCCTTTGAAGAGGCTGTAAATCATCAAGAATGGAAGGATGCCATGAATAAAGAGTATTAGTCTATAATGAAGAATGGAGTATGGGGGATCTAACCTAGGCCCGAAGATAAATCTGTGGTTACTTCCAAATGGATCAATAAGATCAAACATGCAACTGATGGAAGTATAGATAAGTACAAAGCAAGATTTGTGGCTAGATTCTTCTATCAACTTGAAGGCATTGAATATAAAGAGACATTTTCTCTAATAGAAAGATATACAATGATTCAATCATTAGTCTCTCTGGCAGCATCGATGGGATGGAACATCCACCAAATGAGTGTGAAGACTCCGTTTCTAAATGGCACAATAGATGAAGAAGTCTACATAGAACAACCCTTGGGATTCAAAGTCAAAGATATAAAGGCATATGTTTGTAGACTGAAGAAAGCACTATATGGCCTCAAACAAGAACCAAGGGAATGGTATGCTAGAATGGATGCATACCTTCAAAGGATAGGCTTCACAAAAATATCTGTTGATTCCAACCTTTACATTAAGGTTATAGATGGTGAATTGGTAATCATTCTTCTATATGTAGATGATCTTCTCTTTTCATGTTTAGCAAGATGAATTAAAGAATGGAAGTAGAAACTAGCAACATAATTTGACATGAAGTATCTTGGGTTGATGCACTACTACCTGGGACTGGAAGTCTGGCAAGGCCCTGATGAAGTTTACTTGGGTCAAGGAAAGTATGTGATCAAGATAATGAAAATATTTGACATGATGGACTGCAAACCTATGATGATCACAAAATTGAAGAAACTAAGAAGTTCCAAATATATTCCTGTGGATTCTTCAAAGTATAGGAAACTCATTGGGCCACCGATGTACTTGGTGAATACTCAACCAGACATATGCTTTGTAGTAAATGTTCTCATTCAATTCCAAGTGGAACCAAAGCATGACTATTGGGTAGCAGTGAAACATATTTTGAGATCGCTGTAAGGAACCCTCCTTTCCTATCTAAAGTATGAACGAAGAAATGATTATTGAATTTAGGCTTCTGTGATCCATATCAAATTTATTGAGAAGTGTTTTCGGTGAAAATCACATCAAAATTCATTTGTCGACTCATTTCTAACCAACAAGTGTGGTTCATTGTTAGGACAAGATGAAGAACCAGATCATGGCTACAAGTTAAATAGAGAGAAAGAGCAGCTACTATTGACCAACGAAATGGCTACAATGGACTGGGAAACAACTATATTTGACTTGACCAAGAGATAGGGAGAGGAAAATTAATTGGTTAATTAGTTATTTATTTTGTTAGATCTATTTATTTCCTTGATCTTAAACTAGGACTAAAACCTAATAAATTAATATACTCTTTATTATTTTAAAACTACATAAACTATAGGAATTATTATAGGATATATTAAGAAATTAAATGTTTATTAATTAGATAACTTAGATAAATATTTGACTAATTAAATAAGTCTATTTATTTAACTATATATGTAACTAAATATGTAGTATTTTCTTCTAACTTAAAACTAAATAAAAATAAAATAAAATTATGTTAATTCTTATATATGAAGAATTATGGGAAAAGAGAGGGATACAAATGTAACTAGTTATAATTAATTAGAAAATTCGATTATGAAATTTATATATTTTAATTTAATAAAGGTATAATGGGATAAGTAGGGATTAAACCTAATTGTTTATTAATCAATCAAATAATTGGTTTATATGTTTATAATTATTTCAGTTATGTTTATGTATAAAATATTATTTATTGAACATGTTTATTGGCTTTATATATCATGTTCAAATATATCATGTTTATATCTCATGTTCAAATATATCATGTTTATATATCATGTTCAAATATATCATGTTTATATATCATGTTCAATAAAGCCAATAAACATGTTCAATAAATAATATTTTATACATAAACATAACTGAAATAATTATAAACATATAAACTAATTATTTGATTGATTAATAAGAAATTAGGTTTAATCTCTATTTATCTCATTATACCTTTATTAAATTAAAATATATAAATTTCATAATCAAATTATCTAATTAATTATAAATAGTTACATTTTTATCCTTGTCTTTTCTCATAATTCTTCATTTTTTTTTCCCACTGGAAAAATCGTAATCTTTCATTAATAGTTGAAAAATTACATGTTGTAGATGCATTGGCATATGCTGTAAGTTCTTCCACTACATGTGGAAAGCTGAGAAGCTGTTATGTCTGATAAAAAAAAGCAAAATGAACCATCACGCAGGATGTTCCTTGGACTATCTGTTAAAAATATGAACATATTGCCACGTAGGGCATCATATATTGTTTGTTTTAGCTATGTACAAAAGTTCAAAAAAGTATCAAAAACAGATCTATATCTCAGGGGCTGGCCGCCCTATAGTAGTGTGCATCAATATATGGTCGATGATAGTACTGGTAAAAATCTGTGCCTCGCTGCTCCTGGATCAGCCACTCGCCTCTGGGAAGTGCCGTAGCCTCCTTGGAAAGTTGGTCGGCACTGCTGTTGTGTTCCCTGTAGATATGTTGACAAGTGATGTCAATAAATTGAGCTTTCAGTATATGAATATCATCCAAAATGTTCCTGAGAGTGTGTGTGTGGCATTCTATATTATTGTTGAACCAATCAATGATAATCTTAGAGTCACCAAATATATGAATATGCATGCAGTTGTGTCCCAATGCAAAATGCAAGAGATGACGAAGTGAGATGATCTCTGCAAAATTGTTTGTGCCAGGTCCCAACCCCAGTTTAGCTTTGTAGTAATTCTGATCATTGATGAATAGTAAAAAACCTCCCCCACAACCCTGCTGTTGTGCTGAGCCATCAAAGAAAGCCCATGGGGTGCTATGGTCAATTTGTGGAGGGTCACGCGGGCTTCTGTTCCTGGGCTGTGGCGGGTCAGGCAGCGTGTTATAAGCAGCGATAATGAGGGAAATAATGTGCGGCAAGATGGCTGGTTTGTCATCAAATATCAAGCGATTCCGGGCTAACCATATGTACCAGCATGTAATGATAGGCAAGCTCTGAAGTTTTGAATTTTTATGGTTGTAAAACCAAGATTCCCATGAATTCTCATAATTCTTCATATAATAGAATTAAAATAATTTTATTTTATTTTTATTTAGTTTTAAGTTAGAAGAAAATACTACATATTTAGTTGCATGTATAGTTAAATAAATAAATTTATTTAATTAGTCAAATATTTAACTAAGTTATCTAATTAATAAACATTTAATTTCTTAATATATCCTATAATAATTCCTATAGTTTATGTAGTTTTAAAATAATAAAGAGTATATTAATTTATTAGGTTTTAGTCTTAGTTTAAATAGATCTAACAAAATAAATAAATAATTAATTAACCAATTAATTTTCCTTTCCCTATCTCTTGGTCAAGTCAAATATAGCTATTGCCTAGTCCATTATAGCTATTTTGTTGGTCAATAGTAGTTGTTTTTTCTAGCCATTGAATGACATGTTCTCTCTATTTAACATGTAGCCATGATTTGGTTCTTCATCTTGTTCTGATGATGAACCACACTTGTTGGTTCGAAACGTGTCAACAAATGAATTTTGATGTGATTTTCATCGAAGAAATGATGTCCAACTAATTGGATATATAGATTATGACAGGGGAGGAAGTGAGAAAGATGGAAGGAGCATTACAAGAGGATGTTTTAGTTTGGGACCCTCCATGATCTCATGGATGAGCAGAAAGAATGACACAATTGCTTTGAGTAGTCTTGAATCTAAATATGTTGCAGCTTGTGAAGTAGGTAGGGAAGTAGCATGGTTGATGAAGTTGCTATTCGACTTGTTTGACGAATCGATGAACCCTACAGTTATACTTTGTGACATCACTAGTTGTATAAGTTTGTTTGAAGATTCAATGTTTCATGAAAAGACAAAGCATATTTACAACAAATATCACTATATTCTAGAGCTAGTACAAAATGGTGTGTCACAACTACAATATATCTCCACTAATGAGTAGGTAGCTGAGATATTGATGAAATCACTTCTAACAAGAATCTTGTATACTTAAGAGACAATCTTGGTTTGGTTGATATATCCTCCCTAATTGAGAGGGAGAGATAAACGCGACATTATTTTCTTCAATTGGTAAGAAAGAATCAAGGATTGGGTAACCATATGGCATTCAATACTCTTTGAGAATGTGGTAGGGAATTCAAGACAAGAGTAGTCGTGGACCAATATTCATTGAGGATTAGCCACCCAAGATAAGAATAGTCCAATGGAAGATCATACTCTGTGAACACTCGAATGGAGTATGTACCTTGAGAGACAATGATTTTGGTGTCTATAAATATTTTGTCTCACCAACATTGTGCTATGATCATGTGGATAGAGCTGTTAGTTAAGATCTTGCTATGTAACAATGCTGATGGATATGATGCTATACATATGGGTCATCAATATGACTCTTTTTATGAGATCTCTTTAGATTGAGAATGACCATGTACCTCTTATGAATACCTCCCTAGTTAAGAGGGAGTGTTGAAAAATGTGTAACTAGGTTCGGTATTCATAAGTATGAAATGTAATATTGTAAATGGTAAAATGAAAAGAAATTGTTAGTATTATTGGAGCATGGGTTTCATGCTCAAGTTATTTTATTTTATAGGTCAAGCACCCATTGAGTACTTCTAGGATTTGTCCTAGGTTAAAGAGTCATTGTCATATATTGAAGACCCCATGGGCACATTGTATCTTGCAAAGAAAAAATTATTTTGTCTTTAAAGTGTGGAAATACCTCCAAGATCAAGTTGGCCTACATGAAGATCCATGTCTACCCCTTTGAAGAGCCTATATATAGAGAGGAACTCGTCCTCCATTAGAGACACTCAATCATCTCATTTATGTGAAGAAGAAGACAAGAAGAAGTCAAATAAGAGGGTATGAAGAAGAGGAAGTCGAATAAGTCGATGTGCTTAGACTAGATCTCTCTCTGTTGTGAAGGTCAAAGTTAGGGTTTCTGCACTGGGACTATCTTTGGTTTGATATTGGAATAAGAAGAGAAGGGAAGGCAAAGAAAGGTCTCTTAGGGTGTCTCATTAGCCCTAAGACTCAAGGAAAGGCAAGTGAAGGAAGGAGAAGGCTATTTGAGGGAGATCAAAGTCTCTAGGAGAAGTAGCAGCAATTGCAATAGTTGTTGTGAGCTAGAATTTTAGATATACAGTGGGAGGTCGAAGTCACTACATCAGGATGTTGAGTTGATCTTAATCTTCGAGGGTATTTGTTTGAGTCACTAGGTCATAGTATTCGTCAATTGAAGAATCTATAAGAAGAGAAAATATTTACGGATTTCCCCTCAAGAGGAAGGGTTTTGGCTCCTGTTCTCATTGTTCTCATTGTTTTGGTAGCTATTTGATGTATCACACATTGTAATAATAAGGAACAAAGCTAATTAGTAAAAAAGTAAGAAATTTTTTTATCAAGTTAAGAGAATTAAGATACTTAATGTCCTATTGAATTATCAAAAAACAAGAACAACAATACCTATGTGTTGATTACATCATCAATATATGAAGAGGTGAGTCATCATATTTATCCATTTTCAATTATTTTGAAGCTTTAAAGAAGTTGAGGGAATTATATGAATCACACTCTGAACTTGAAGTTGTTCAATTGATGATCAAGTTGTTCAATCTTGAGTTGAAAAATGATGACCCTATTGCCTTAGCATAAGAAAGAAGATCCATTATGCATGACATAAAAACCACTAGTGTTGAAATAGATGTTCCTCCCAATGGTTATGTCAAGGCACTATATCCCACTTATTCACATTATCTTGAGTCGCTGCAAGCAAGTGGAAAACTTAAGCATATTTCCTTTGACTCCCTTGCACTACAAGGAAAATATCTTCTAGTGGAGGTTATAATGGAGGTTTTTAGTGTTATAAAATTGGAAAAAATTGTCAAAAAACATTCGCTAAAACATCCATTTGTGATAATGAATGTTTTAGTAGAGATTATAATGAAACTTCATCACAACTGAAAAAATATAGGCGTCTCGATGTTTTAGTTGATGTTTTTTTGCAGCGCACTTCATGGAACAAGTAGCACCGATGTGCTACATATATAACAGCACTGGGTTGCATACATAACTAAAAGAATTGAGGTGTTGAATGCAAAGAGCACTGGTGCCTAAAATGTAGACTATCCTAGTGATTATCTATCAAAAACACCCCGAGGCATTTTTAAAGGAATGACACTGGGGCACAAAAAAAGTAATTGCAGTCCCGGTGCTTTTGTTTAAATTCAGAGAGCCAATGCATATTATTTGTATAAACACACTTGTACGTTAGGGATATAAAAGGAACAATGCTGTTAATTTTAATAATGCATAGGGGTTGGAAGTAATATTTTGTAGGACTAAGGTGTTAGTTCTATGAAATCACTAGTGCGTTAAGAATTACAATGCATAGGGGCATTAATTTCAAACAATACTAGTGCTTGAAGAAATAAATGTCTCGGTGCTATCATTTTCCAAAAAGGCATTGGTCATGCAAAAATATGCTATTACGATGCTTTTAATTTTTTGTATAAGATTTTCTCTTTTTTTGGGAACATCGTCTTGTGATAGTGTGTTGATTGAGCTGGATCCGCTAGCATTTATGGGATCTCCCCAATATGAAGTCCCAATTAGACCTCATGCCATTTGAAGTAGGAGCCCCATCTAGAATACAACCTTGTTGCCATTATAGTGCGTTTTAATGGTATGCCTTGGTTCTAATAACACATAGAATGATGTATTCGTAACTTTGGTGAAACAAGTGTGTAACCATGTGAAGAGTCAAGTGAAATGTATGAGAGGTTATATCACAACAAGAGGGAAATAGGTGAACCTCTTAGAAGCTTGTAATAGTACACAACTTTGAAGGAACACAAGAGCATAAAGGGATCATGAGTTGGCTTGCAAAATAATTCACAAGATAACCATGATTGAAATACATAACATCACACATTCAATGAGATTCATACTGATGCAAACAAAATATTTCATAAGTGTCAGTGTAAATGAAATAACATCTATTGCAAACATAACAAGAATAGTCCTACTATATTTACAAAATATGCTTGAAAATGTGTCGACTCTGAGCTTTTATTAAAGTGAAAGTCCCAAACATACATATACAATTTAAAAACCATTAGTACCAATAGTGGAACATGAAGTGAACATCTTCTCCTCCGAATAAATTTAATCCCTTTCTGCTAAGGAGAAGCCAAGGCTCTCAAAAAAACTCCCAAGATTTAGATCCTAAGCCAAAAGCCTGACCAAAAGCCCTTTACATGAGTATTGAGGGTCTATTTATAATCAATGAGATGATTATTCATCTCCCTTTATGACTCTTTGACTTCCCTCACGACCTTTTGACTTATTTACATAATGAATCTTCATATTCCAAAATTGACACTTGGACCTCCACTTACAAAAATGTTTTAAATACAATACTACATATACCCAAATAGGACAAAATTGGGTAGAGTCAACTAGACAAGCTTAATAAGAAAAACAAGATGTCAAGCTTGAGTTTGGGGAAACTCTAGCTCAACCACTTCTATTTGTATCTTTTTGGTTACATAGTGATTCTAAGCTTTATATTGTGTGATGAATTCCCCAAACTTTGTAATGGGATTAGGTTGGAAGCGGACTCCAGCCTCCATTGCATTCGGGTACACAGTCTTGGAGCCAGTCTAAGTTTCCTTCTTCAACATGACCAACATGGTGTTGATCTTGATAAGGCCACCAATGTACTTCTGCATATCATGCTCATTAATCTCTAATCTTCCTTGGTAGTGATCTTCTTGTGTTGGTCCAAGTATTCTTCAACCTCTTGTCTTACCTTTTTCCTGCCTGTGGCTTCGGTGAGTGAGCCAACTGAAGTGATCTTGTGTGACTTGACCATGAAATCCACACTATTATATAATCATTCATAATAGGCTTTAACATTGGTGACGAATGAGGCGAGATGTTTGTTTCTCTGGATAAGCATCTGAACCTTTGCTTTCTCTAACTTGGCCTGTTGCCTTGTCTTCTTCACCAAGTTGGGAGGTGCACTTGTATGATCTTCTTGTGTAGCTCATCATAGTTCAAGTTGTATATATCCATCACGGACCTTCATCAAGAGGATCAATTTCCTCTTCCTCTCTTGGAGCTTGCTCTATTGTTGGTGATTTTCTACATGCACGAAATGAGATCAACATATTGGTTTTTCTGCTCTGGTTTTACCTCCATGTCTTGGATTACTATCAGATCTTCAATTTCCTGAGCAATTTCCTTATCCTGCAACTGCTTTCTCTCTTCTTCAAGTAGTCAGTGCTGTTCCTCTTCTTCATCTTGTTTCCATGCTTCTTCCTCCTCTTCTTTTATCCACCTTTATTCTTCTTGTCTCTACCTCTCTTCTCGTTCCTTCTTTTCTTGTTCTTCCTTCTTCTTTAATTATTCCTACTTCCTCTACTTCCTCTTTCTTTATGCTTCTATGGTCACTTTCAAGATGATGGGATCTTCTTTAAATTTGCGGCTTTGTTCTTCTTCTAGACTATGCAAAACCTTTTTCTTGTTTTTTTCATGCACTGGGTTGCACCTTTCTGCTGGTTCTACTTCTGGAGTGGCTTCTTTCTGAGGAGTAATCTGTGATGTACCTGCAAATCGAACTAGTTCATGGGGATTAGCTGCATTGTAACAATTCTTTATCCTTTCCTCACATTTAGAATAAGTCTTGCCCAACCAAGTAAAATGTTCTATGCACAATGTTGCTTGCAAACACTCTTAGGATCATATGAGTTATAGTCCATGAAACCAAATGAAAAATTATCTATCTTTTTGCCTCTTGTATCAACAACCTTTAGATTCTTGATCTTGTACAATCCAATTTTCAAAGGAAGAGTGGGCCAAGGTGCTTTCTTCTTCCTCTACAAGACTCTTGACAAACTTGTGGAAAGATGATAAGTTACTTCCTGCATCACCATTTATTTGGTGGCATACCTTGTTAGCATATGTGGAGACTTTTGACCACCAAACACTTTGAGTTAAGTGCCATTCAGTGAGGAAAACCAATAACCAATTATGACGGGCTTTCATCACCTCATGGGACAGACAAGGTGGGTCTTCCTCAAAGATCATCTTGTATAATGGGATGATGAAGTCATCAATCAGCTTCTCCATGACTCATTTATGTCCGCACTCTAAAAGAAGCTTGCAGTAAATGTGCATAGCGGGTTCCCTTGGTGATAAATTCCAACTCGTGCTAAGAAACACAATCTGAGCACATATCACATCCCACAAGCAAGCAGACATGTAAAACTTGCCTTTATTACCCTTGGTAGGGTTCTTGGAATTACTCACATGGATATTCAACTATTGAGCCTATTATCACAAAACCAGTACTGATGGTTGCTAATCAGTAAGACCTTATGTAACTATTTAAGACCAAACTTTTAGCTAGGGATTAGCCTCCCTAACCTGAGAGGGCTCTCTCAAAACAAACCACTGATTTATCTTTAGACACAAAGAGGGCTAACTCTTGAAATGAAAATTTAGTAAACATGCTGGTTGGACAGACAACATAACATCTCTTCCATTGGGCTCATGGAGTCAAACATATTTTCAGTAAACTATCAACTGTTCATTCATAGAAGCCAAGGCATGTAATGTTTAAACATTCAAAACATTTCTCAAATAACCATCAACTCGTAAGTACACACAAGAAGTCTGAGCACTAGGTGAATTCAGAGTGATTGTGTACCTAAAGAGCTGTAAAACATGAAGGACAAGAACCTCAACTTATAAGTATACACAGGAAGTCTGAGCACTAGGTGAATTCAGAGTGATTGTATACTTATCAAGCTGTAAAACATAAAAGATCAAATAGAACCACAAACATCTTGAGCATTTTAACAAAGTATGAATCTTGGGAAGAATAAACAATCTTTCTATTACTATAAAAAAAACTCTATACATAGGCCAATAAAAAATCTGTTTTTTGCATAAATATCCAACCTTGATTACATAAAAGATTGAGCTATATATAGCAACACACTCTAACTACTTGGAGCTTCCTCCTCCAGCATGAGGGGAGCTCGATGACCAACATTTACTAACCTTATCTATCTTAACAGACTCATTAAATCTACTAAGCATGAACTGTAACTACATAAGAGTTCTAATCAAACTTAAACTCTAATTTATTCTCCTCGTATTTTGATTCCTTTCCAGGTCTTCAACAGCTGTCTCCTTCAGTTATGGCCATGATTGCTGAGATAAGGATGTATGAAACCAAATTAGTTTCAAATGTTGAACGTGCTGATAGTTCATGTATCATAATAATCATCCCCTGTTTTCACGGTCTTTGTTCCCATCATCCTTCGAAAGTTTAGGCATGTGTTCCCAGCTGTTTAATGCTTCAAAATATGATGAGCATCACCATCTTTCCAGGTATGCTAGAAGCCTTGTTGAATGGACAAGTGTACAAGCCAACCTTCACGTATGCATCTTCAGCCAAACCCTAACTGTAGGTAATAAAGTACCTTTATTAAAGTTTTTAGCTTAAGACAAAACTTTTTTACCTTTATAAAGGATGGCCACTTGTCAATGTTTGAATGGCTCTGATAGCCTCCTCTGGTTCCTTGATCTTCATTAGCCCTTTTCTCCAAAATCTGCTGACCTCATCATTTGACTTGTTATTTTTTCAAAAAACAACACCTACAGTAGTTTCGTAGCGCGCTACGAAACTGCTGTTCTTTTCAAAAATACAGTCTTCAATAAATTTATCAATATCCTTTGTGACTGCAACAGCTTCGCTTCTGGCTTCAAAAATCCTAATTTATCTTCCTTTTATATGCCGTGCTTACATGCTCTTCAAAAACCAATGATTAAGAAAAAATAAAACAAAATCTTGGGTAGCAACCTGACTTTTAAAATTTGCAATTTTATTTGGCAGCTAACTTACTTAGCTGAGCTTTTAGTTTTGCAACCTCTTTTTCCATGGCTGCAATTTCTGCTATAGCTTTCTCCATATTAGCCATTTCTTTCTCGGCTGCCTCCCATTGTTCCTTTGAAGATGTAGTTTTGGTTTCTTTGGCAATGGGGACCTTTTTATCCATATCTTTCTTCTTGATTTCTTTTGCTTTTTCTGTTTTGGGTAGCTGCTTCTCCATTTCTTTTGATTGTCTTCTTGTGTATGGTTTTCTTTTCATTTCCTCTGCCTTCTCTGCTTTAGGCAGTTGTTTAATTTCTTTTGTTGCAGGTACCTTCACAGCTACCTCTTCCTTGTGCAAGTGCTCAGCTACTTTGATTTGCCTCCTGGTGACTGGCCTTCATGGTTTGAACATAAATTCATTACCAGGTTCCTCAAACCTTAACCTTTTTGAGGCCTTTGATTTTTTGGTGCTATCATGTGATGACTGAGTTAGGTCAATAGGCATTGACTCAACCTGCACTGATTTAGCTTGCTCAAAATCAATTGCCTCAAGCAAATCATTTAAACTAGCTTTTGATATAGGGCTTTCTTCCACAGCTATTGATTTGCCTTTTTCTCTACTTAACTGACTTCTGGTTCTGACTCTTGACACCTGTTCAACTCCACTTGACCCTGGTGCATCTTTCTGGTGCTTGATTTTCTCCTTTGGTGAAGATTGCTGTGTCTCTTTGATGATTAATGGTTTTATCGATTCCTTCAATTGGGTTCTGGTTTTCTTGCCCTTTATTTCCTTTTTTAGTTCAGCAAGAGTAGGTTCTTCAGTTGACCTTTCTCTTTCTCTAACCGGCAATGGGGTGAGGCCTGTCTTAATCTGAAAACCAGCTATAAAAATGAAAGAGTCCCAATCTCGACCAATCTTCTGCAAGTTATCTAACACTAACAGCTTTATTAAACCATGGTGAAACAATGATGTTTCACAGTCATCTTTCCTCAATTGAATCTTGTCACACATCTTACTAAGACTTCTGAACAAGTAGAATGGAATATCTATAAATGCCTTTCCTGTAAAGTGCAGCAGCAGTTTGAAATGATAGGAGTAAACCTTGTTATACCTCCCTTCACAGGTTAAATATTTCTGAATGCATGTTAGGAGGAGTGCATAGTGTTCTTTTACATAGTGCCTTGGCACGGCCTTTGTGAGATCTTCATTAACATAAGGTTCCTTCAGGAACTCCTTGCAGGGGTTCATATCGAATTTAAAATTTTTGAACCACTCCTACCCTCCTCTAGGGATTTCAGTCACCCTAGCAATCACCTCTGAAGATACAAGGAAGTCTAGCATAGCTACTTTAGAACTTAAACCAGTAAAATTTAAGGCAAATGCTTTGGTTACCTCAGCATGCCCCCCTTGTAGCTTTTCACAAAAAGACCAGCAACCAGCGTCCTGAAAGGCTTGTCTCACACCTTCATCCCTCAATACGAGATCCAATCCCACAGGTTTAGTTCTCTAACACCTTCTAGACCGATGCCCCTTCTTCTCCATTTTGCTTTGAACTCCTTTGCGCAGAGAAACACTACCAGCTTCAATCTTCAAATGCAAACTCAAACTTTGAATGCCGACTCGCTCGCAATCAGGTTCCTTATAGAGAATGAATTCGGGCTCCTCTGCACTTAACAGTCTTATCATGCAAATGGACCAATTCATAAAACATTAACAAACATCATACCACTATCCAGCATTACAGACCATTTGAATGATTTTGGGTGCGCGGTTATGAACCTATTGGGGAAATGATGGCTTACACTTGCTTGAAAGGACGCCATTCTGACAATTAAACGGACTGACATATTGACTCATCCCTCAGACATGACATTCTAAGAATCAGAGCTGTTTTAATCCCCGAATCCGTGATTTCGTAGCGCAGACAGATATGAGTTGACAACATGCGCTACGAAATGGCTGGTTGATGACATGCGGTGACAGGACTAAGACATCATTGCGCTGCAAAATTAGCCAATAAAAATTTCACTGCGAAAACGCGAAAAGACCCAGTGACGTATACAAGACAAGATATATCTTATATAATCATGATGGGGGATAGCTAATGGTTTTTGAAAATGCTTCATATGAATACCTTTATAAAACTCGATCCCTAAGTAACACACATAGGGTAATAACCATTAGACACCTATTTTTGGACAACAAAGAACAAAAATTTATGGACAACTTTATGTACATAACACTGCAGTTCTAGGTGATAATAGGAAGGTTCAGAGGTAAGCTTCCCTTCAAATGTTTTTCTTTTGGTAGAGTTGGTCATTATGCTACTAAACATCCTCATAAAGACAACCATGACAAAGGGAAGGATACTGCAAAAGGTAATAAGAGACTAATAATAGAAGAAGTTATTATAATCATGAAGATAGTGATAGCTTGTCGAATAGTGAAGAAGGAGAATCTGATCAAGATCTTGAATTACTCATGGCTTTTGAGAAAAATACTAATGAGTCTAATGATAAATTTATGTATGATTTAGAGGAAAAATATTTCTTTGAAGAAATTACTCAATTCAAAATTTTCTTAGAATAAAACAAAGTAGCCATAGATACATTGAAGCATCAACTCATCGAAAAGGAAAAGCATAATGAGAAGTAGTAAGTCTAAGAAAGGAACCTGAGAAAAGAAAAAATCTGAATCCTAGATTTGCTAAAGAATCTGAAACCTTAGATGAAATTATCAAGGTACAATCCTCTCCTCTTATGAAGACAAGTGTTGGATACACTGGAGAAACATCTCAAACAAAAAAGTCTCCAACCACCACCAGAAGCTATCTAAATGTAGAAAAAACCAGTCAACAAATCTTTAGTCCTTAGCAAAAGAATAAAGGCATTCCACACGTAACCAATCAACAAAGATTCAATCCTCAGCAAAATAATAAAGGCGTTCCACAGGTAAATCATGTTGAAAATCCAAGGATGAACAACAACAGAAGCACCAGTCAAAAGGTAAACAACACCAAAAGATTCTATGATCACAAAAAATTCTTCTTTAATGGACAATGTTTCTCATGTCATAATTTTGGCCATAAGGTTTCTCAATGTGTTGCATACAAAACTGTCATGACTAGAGAAGCAAGAAAACAAAGGAATGAGATAGGAATTCTCACCTCTCACCTCTTCAAGATGAAATTGAATTCTCATTTTGCAATAAATTTAGACATGAAGAATCTGAATATAGGAGCAAATCATAACCAACATCTCAAAAGGAGCAAATATCAACAAATTCTAAGGTATGGAAAAGGAAGGAGTTATAGTCTGAAAGTTGTGGCATAACATTTTTTGTAGAAGGACAAGAAAATTAATGGTAAATTGATAGCGGATTCTCAAAACACATGACAGTTGATAAAGATAAACTTATTTCATACAATGCTTTAGAGAAAGAAAAGAATGTCACTTTTGGAAATGACTCACCTGCTATCATTAAGGGTAAAGGTTCTATTTTTCTAAAATAAAATATTAAATATGATAATGTTATGTATGTTGATGAATTAAAGCATAACTTGTTGAGTGGTAGCCAAATGTGTGACCAAGGAAATGAGATGGTATCTCGATCAAAAGAATGTGTGGTTTGTGAACTTGACACAGTGAAGACCAAGAACAAGAACCCCCAGCAATATGTATATATTGAAAGGTGGCCAAGAAAAATGTTACCTAGGCAAGAAAAAGAAAAAATGGTTATTGCATAGAAGTTTGGGACATCTAAGCTTCTCTCAAATAAGAAAATCAAGCAGGTTCAATGCTATTCATGGTCTACCCAACATCACCCTACCATAAAGCACCATATGTAAGTAATGTCAATTCAGTAAGAAACCCAGAGTTCAATTCAATGCCAAAGAAGGATTAGAAGGTAAGACTCTTGAACTTATACATACTGATTTGTGTGAACCAGTAACAAAAAAGTCACCTCGTGGAGAACAATAATATATCTTATTCATTGATGACTTTTTAGAATGTGTTGGATCAGTTTATTGAAACACAAAGATGAAGAATTTGATAAATTTAAAGTCTTCAAAGAATTAGATGAAAATGAATTAGATCTAAAAATCAAATGTCTTTGATTTGACAAAGGAGGAGAATACATATCAGATGAATTCTTTGATTTTTGTGAACAACATGGTATAAAAAGGAAATTTTCTATAGCTAAAACTCCTCAACAAAATAGCATGGAAGAAAGAATGAATAGAATTGTTCAACAAATGGCTCGTTCTATGCTTGATGAGTCTGGAACTCCTGACACCTTCTGGGGTGAAGTTACACATACCATAGTAAATATTCTCAACAAGGCTCATGTTTGTGTGAATAGTGATAGAACTCCATATGAACTTTGGTATGGCAAACCTTCCACTGTAAATCATTTTAGAGTTTTTGGAAGCAAATGTTTCATAAAAAATAATGTTGAAAAACTTGGTAATTGAAGCTAGAGAAGATGAAGGAATACTTCTTGGTTACTCATCTAGAAGAAAAGGATACAAATGTTACAAAAAGAGACTTCGGAAAATTATTGAATGCATTGATGTTGTGATTGATGAAGCATACATAAATCCCAAAAATGTGACATCAACAAAAGAGGATGATGATGATGAATGATTTCCCACATCAAATCGCAATGATATAGAAGAAGAAACTAATGAAGCAACAAAAGAAGACACATTAGACAAAGAAAAGGCTCCATCCAGGTATGTTCAAAAGAATCACCCAGAAACTCAAATTCTAGGAGAAAAGGAATCTATGGTACAAACAAGAAGAACCCTTGTAGGATATTCTAGTTATCTAGATTTATTATCCACCATTCAACCACAAAATGTAAATCAAGCTAGTAAAGATGAATGTTGGGTTAAGGCCATGAAAGAACTTGATCAAATTGAAAAGAATGATATTTGGGAATTGGTTCCAAGGCCTCATGATAAAAATGTTATTTGGACAAAATGGATATTCAAAAAATACGTTGAACGAAAATGGAGAGGTCATTAGGAACAAAACTAGACTTGTTTGTAAAGGTTATGCTCAACAAGAAGGTATACACTTTGAAGAAACATTTTCACCAGTAGCCAGCCTTGAAGCCATAAGAATGTTTCTTGCACTTTCAAGTTTTCAAAATTTCAAAGTTTATCAAATGGATGTAAAATCTGCTTTCCTTAATCGAGATGTAGAAGAAGTATATATTGAACAACTAGAAGGATTCATTTTGGGTAATGATGAAAACATTGTATGCAAACTTAAAAAGGCTTTATATGGGCTAAAACAAGCTCCGTGGGCATAGTATTATCATATTGACAAATATCTTCAACAACAAGGTTTCAAAAAAGGATCCACAAACAACAACATGTACACAAAAATTAAGAATGATAAATTGCTAATTATTATAGTTTATGTTGATGATATCATCTTTGGCAATAATGAAGAATCTATGAGTCAAAACTTTTCTTCTATTATGCAACAATAATTTAAAATGTCTTTACTTGGGGAACTAACCTATTCTCTTGGTCTACAAGTGCAACAAGCAAAAGATGGCATCTTTCTCTCACAAACAAAATATCTCAAGCAGATTCTGAAGAAGTATGGAATGGAAGATTACAAACCTATATGTACTCCCATGATGACAGGATGTAGCCTCTTTTCTAATGATGATTATCCCGTAGTAAACCAACCAGAGTACTAGAGTACAAGTCTATGATTGGAAGTCTGCTTTATCTAACATGTGCCAGACTAGATATCATGCACGTGGTTTGGATTATTGGATGTTTCCAAGACAATCCAAAGGAATCACATCTTCAGGAAGTAAAGAGAATATTCAAATATCTCTAAGGAACCCAAGGCTTTGGTCTATGGTATCCTAGAGGTGCAAATCTTACCCTTCATGCATACATAGGTGAAAAGTGGGCTGGAAATGTTGATGACTGGAAAAGCACTGGTGGAGGTGCATTTTACATGGGGCCCTGATTGGTATCTTGGTTTAGCAAGAAACAAAGTTCCATTGCCTTATCTACAACAGAAGCAAAATATGTGGCTATTGCATCTTGTTTTGCACAAATTCTCTGGATGATGCAAACATTACAAGATATACAAATCAAATGTTCTCCACCCATCTCCATCCTATGTGATAATACAAGTGTTATTAGTATTTTGAAAAAATCTTGTTATCCATTCCAAGACCAAGCATATTCCTATTATCACTTTCTATGAGAAAAAGTGCTTGAGAAAAAGGTTAAATTGGAGTATGTTCCCTCCAAATAACAAGTTGATGATATATTTACTAAACCTATTCCTAGATAAGAATTTGAATATCTCAGACATAAACTAGGAGTTGTCTCTACCTCATTTTGCTGTTAATCTAGTCTGCTCAGTTTATAGTTGAAAATTCAGAAGGTTGCTTTCTATATGCGGGTTTCATGAAGTATAGTTGCGTATATACGTGAGTTTCTTTGCAGATGGTCACATATTTTTTTCTATGATAGAAAAATAGTAGGACAGACTCAAGATCAGCCCCTGACATGCTACTAACAACTATGATTTCACTTTTCTTGGTCTAGTGTTGATGGGTGCAGTTTGTTGATATGGTATTAAGTTATGTTTTTCTCATTGATATTTATCCGATTGATGAAGATGCTTTGATGAATGAGTTGTTGACAATGAACAGTTAGCATAGGTTTACGAGGAACATTAGCCTTGCAGAATATAATGCATTGTTGTCATTATGGTTGTTGAATTATGCTAGTATTAAGATATTTTGGTCTCAGTTATTAATGTCATATTTTTCATTTGATGTAAAGGTCATGTGGAGAAGTATGATGTAATAATTGTCATATTCAGTCATGTATGGACTTTTGAGTTCATGTCAAATATGTAATCTTGCTTGGTTGGGTGGTAGTGTAAAAAATGTAACCCCACTTGGTTGGGGATGTAAGCATGCCTCCTTGCTAATAGGAAGTTCATACTCAGTTGATGTAGAATTTTCTCTATCGATCAGCTAGCTCTGATACCATGTAGAAATTCTACAAATTCTCTACAAATCTTGCTCTAAGACCATGTAGAAAATACGACTGAAGATTAGCCCAATAATGCAATATACCAAAGCAAAATACTATATCTACTTCTACTATCAAACTTATGGAAGTTTAAAGATTGAACAAGATCGAGTTGAACACATATAACTAGAAGAAGAAGAATCAATGCACATGAAACACAGAAAAATACTCAGGGGAAAGACTCAGATAAATACCCCACTATCTGTATTATAATATAAGGTCGAAATACATCAAAATTATACAAAGCCTTAGCTCTCACAGCTAGCCAACTCTCAGTACAATCCTCTTGGATGCTTGTAGGCAATCAAAGCTTCTCACAAGCTTTCATCTCTACCCTCCAAGCCTCCTATTTCCTTGTGCAGTTTCTCCTAGGTGATCCTCCTATTACCAAGTGGAAGACTGATCACTCACACTGATCCCACACCCTGTCAGAACTGTGCAATCCTAAGGAACCTTACCTTGACTGCATGGATGAGTTTCCCTTATAAGAAAACACATGCAACTGATAGTAACCTATCCTTGACATTTAGATCAACTAGATCTTTCTTAGAATAGACATGCATGAGTTTTTGATGAGAGAATATTCAGTTATTTGGAGTACACTTGTTAAGTGCAAGCATGCATCAACTGACTAATAATTCACAATTAGTTCCTCTAATAGTTTGGAACTAATTTAACTGGACTTAACTCAATAAACTGAGCTAACTAATTACAACTCAAATATAACTCAATCTTATCTCCTTAATTAAGGGATAATCTCCTTAATTTAAGGGATAACTGTTGCATGACTTTAGAAAGACTTCTAACTTGAATTTCTCCAACTAATTAATCCATAATGAATTAATTAATTATTTCCAAACAACTGGTGAGACTAAATTCAAATTTAATTCACAATTTTAATTCAAGGACAAATTAAAATTGGAATATTCTGGATTGTATTTTTATCATTTATTGTTGCTATTTTCAACACTCCCTCTCAACAAGAAAGGAATTCAACTCGATCCCGATCCTGAACCTTTGGAATGCTCTGCATGCAGCACTTCTCTCAAGTGTTGTTGCTCCAACAACTCCATAAACAAAATAAACATCCAACTTGAATTAGTATGATGCATCTATTATCAAAGATTCTGACTGTTATTGCCTCTGTCGACTAAAAACTCTGCGCTTCTGTTGACTGAACCTATCTACACTATTTTCAATACTTCTCTGCGCTCTTCAGTATTTGACTACTCTAGCCTCTGTCACTTTGATCTCTGACTACATCAATCCCATTGATTCCTCCCGCTACTATGTACTTTGGGCTCCCGTAGCAAGGTACGATCCATGAGATGAAACCTCTCAATGGACCCTACTCTATTTCAGCCTTCTTGAGACTATCACTTCACATTGCCCCACCTCACACCTGGAGGTATGGCTGCATGTGATCCCTCTGCCCACTTCTCTGATTGTGGCTCCTCCACAATTGTCTAAGACTTCTTCTGGGGCTACATGTTGAGAGGTAATTTACTCTCCCTCTCAACCACCAAGTCTCTAACATTTGCCTTGCTCCTCAAGGCTTTACATGCATCTTGAACCTAAAGAGCATACATGTTCTTGACTTGTGAAATGATCTATTTCACCTATATTGTGGTGATGTGTCTAAGGAACACCTTTCCTTTATTGAAGACAACATCATAGCCTTTGTCCTCCAACATCGCGATTGATACCAAGTTCTTCTTTAGTCCAGGAACATACTTTACATCTATCAGGGTGATAGGAGGTCCATGCTCCCTCTAAAAAGCAACCGTGCCCACTCTTGAAACACTATACCTTTCGTCGTCACCCATCTCTATGCACATCTTGAGGTCTTTCACCTCTAAGGTACTGAATAAAATTTTATCGCGGTTATGTGGAATGAGGCTCCACTGTCAAGATACCAAACACAACCCATCATCAATGACACCATGCATGCGATGAGGGTAAAGTCCATTTCAAAATGATAGGCTAATGTCTCACCTTCCAATCCTTATGAGGGTCCCTTCTTGGAGTTTTTCGATGGGAAATTAGTCACATAATGACCCATCTCATGACAATTAAAGCATCTCACTTTAGACTTGTCAACCTTCCTCCCTCCATGAGAAGAATTCGATTTGGAATGGGATACCTTCCCCTTCCCTTTCCTTACCTTACTTGCTAAGGCCATATTTTCTTCATCATCATCCTTGGATGAAGAACCATCTCGTGTGATCCTCCTGATATCCTCTTGCATAAGATCCGACCATAGTCATTCCCAATGTGAAATTTTCTCCCTTCCATTCGTCCTGGTAGCTATTCCAGCTCTTTGGAAGGCAAATGAGAGCAAGGCTCACCATATCATCATTGGTAGTAATTATTCCCACACTACCAAGCTCATCTTTGCAAGTGGTGAGCTTGTTCAGATATGTGGAAATAGTATCGGCGTTCTCCATATTGATTCTTTTAAGCTTATCCTTGAGCACCAATTTCCTTTAGTCACTACTATTCTGGTAGAGGTCCTTCAATGTCTTCCACATTGAATATGGAGTATCCTTCCCATGGAGACTCGAGAAAATATGGTCTCAAACTCCCTCAAGGATGATCTGTTTCAACCTCGCCACACACTTCTTCCACTCAACCAACTCTTGTGCATTAGTTGAACCTGGATTTTAGATTTCTTGATCAATGAAATCCTTCAAGCCATTATCTTCTAATACAAACTCCATGCAATATTTCCATGCTATGTAATTCGAGCTACCTTCTAAGGCATACTCGAGTCTCAACCCATAAAACGCCATTGGCCAACCTTGAAGTATGATAAGAATTCACAGCTCCGATAAACTAGGCTCTGATACCATGTAGAAATTTCTCTATGGATTAGCTAGCTCTGATACCATTAGAAATTCTGTAAATTCTCTACAAATATCGCTCTAAGACCATGTAAAAAATATGACTGTAGATCAACTCGATAATGCAATATACCAAAGAAAAAAACTATAATCCACTTCTACTATCAAACTTGTGGAAGCTTAAAGATTGAGCAAGATTGAGCTGAACACATATAACCAGAAGAAGAAGAATCAATGCACATGAAACACAGAAAATACTCAGGGGAAAGCCTCAGCTAAAAACCCCACTATCTATATTATCATACAAGGTGGAAATACATTAGAATTATACAAAGCCTTAGCTATCACAGCTAGCTAGCTCTCAGTACAATCCTTGTGGATGCTCACACGCAATCAAAGCTTCTCACAAGCCTTCCTCTCTACCCTCCAAGCCTGCAATTTCCTTGCGCAATTTCTCCTGGGTGATCCTCCTATTACCAAGTGGAAGACTGATCAATCACACTGATCCTACACCCTGTGAGAACTGCACAATCCTCAAGGAACCTTAGCTTGACTGCATGGATGAGTTCCTTTATAGGAAAACACATGCAACTAATCATAACCTGTCCTTTACATTTAGCTCAACTGGGTCTTTCTCAAAATAAACATGCATGAGTTTCCAAAGAGAGAATATTCAGTTATCTGGAATACATTTGTTGAGTGCATGCATGCATCAACTGACTGATAACTCACAATTAGTTCCTCAAATAGTTTGTAACTAATTTAATTGGACTTAACTCAGTAGACTGAGCTAACTAATTACAACTCAAATATAACTCAATCTTATCTCCTTAATTAAGGGATAATTTCCTTAATTTAAGGGATAACTGTTGCATGACTTCTTGAATTTCTCCAACTAATTAATCCATAATGAATTAATTAATTATTTCCAAGCAGTTGGTGAGACTAAAATCAAATTTAATTCACAAAAATTCAAGGACAAATTAAAATTGGAATATTTTAGATTCTATTTTTATCATTTCTTGTTGCCGTTTTCAACAGTTGATTTATAGAGTCATGTTCTTCATTTGAAAATCTTTCCGAAGATTTAGCACATGCTCAAGGGGATCATGGACAATATAGTGCAAATTAGATCCAAAGAGGGAGCTTTGGTCCACCCTTTTCCCTTGATGTCAAAGAGGGAGAGTATCTTGGTGTTTGAATAATAGTTATTTAATGTATCTAGTAGGTTTCTACATGTTGAGGTAATCAACACCAACATGGTTTCCATCAAGTCCAAAGAGGGATATTGCTGGCATTATGATTCATGTGTTGTCCTTGATGGCAACTCAATTGTAACAAAACAAGTACATGGTAACTAGATGAATCCACAGGTTAGTTCAGAGGTGATAGAGTGATGGAATATAATAACATATTTATGGGACAAAGGTTTATAGATCAGAATCATAAGGTTGATAAAGGTTAATATTTGAAGATCTATACGCGGGTTCATCAAGGGTAAGTCACGTATAAATACAAGTGCAAAGAAGTAAAGTCGCGTATACAAGTTGGTGCACTAATTTAAGAATACCAAGGGTCCTTAACATGGTATTAGCCCACAATATTCAGCGTAGTTATGGTTACTTGATCCTGTCAAATATTACCACTGGCACTAGTGTAGTTTTGACCCATGGTATTGGCTAAGGCTATAACTATATAAGGAGGTGAAGATAAAAGTGCTAAGTGTGCGTGTGAAAGGGTTTTTGATGAATACTTCAATCTGAAGTATATTTGCATTGTAAGGGCCATAGTTGACACAGATCTGAAATAATTATGCATTGATGAATACAATGATGGATCAGGATCATGAGACCTGAAATGACTTTCCATTGTATGATCTTCTCATGGATTTACTAGATCTAAGTATTGGCACATGTTTTTATCTCTGAATATTATGGTCTGAGTCTTTTTGAAGTTCCAAAGAGCTGCACAATTTTAGGTCAAAATTTGCACATTTGTATGCAGGTTGGTCTTGATGAAGTTGCATATACACGTGGGTTCGTTTCTTCAAAGTCGTGTATATAAAGGAAGGGTTTCTGAAAATTTTTCATATCTATATGTAGGTTGGTCTCGGTGAAGTCGCGTATACATGTGGCTTCATTTCTTCAAAGGCGTGTACATAAAGGAAAGGTTTTTGTTCATAAATGATTGATCAACCTAATAAGTGCTACTATATCTCTATTGTCTGTCAATGATGTCCTCATGTTGATCTGGGTTGAGTGATAATTTCTGAAATATAATTGATTGAATGATGAAGTTGAATTTGGTTACATGTTGATTGGTTGAAAAGATTATTGATGTTTCTAACTGTATGAGGGTTTTGTAAGCTAACAAAATATTTCAGAATACCTCTAGTCAACTCTGTGTCTGATTTAGAATTACAAGTCTATAGTATATTGAGATTTATATGCAGGTTTCTCTACAGAAAAGAACATATACATGTAGTTTTCCTTAAGTGAAGTAGCGTATACATGTTGGCATATGAATGATCAAGGTTGCAATTGATTATGTGTGTTGATGCAGTATTCTGAGTTCAGTTCTGTGTTATGGTTACATTGATCTCACTATTCTATTTGAATTAAGTTGGTGTTTTCTCCAGTTGATCTACAAGTTGTGATGTATTAAAGCAGGTGGATCTAGTGTAAAAAATTATGAAACGTGGTCCACGGATGTTGTTGAGGGTTGGAGCCTTCATTGAAGAATTCAAAGCTTCCTTCCAGTAGTAGTTGGTTACTAATTAGATTAGGGGGTTGGAGCTCCCTTCCAGTAGGAGATGGAGAATGAGTGAAGGTTGTAGCCTTCAGCAAGTGGGTCCTTACGTACTAGCATGAGTTTGTGCCAATACAAGAATGTAATTTTTTTTTGATATTAATAAGTTTTAAGACTGAGACAACAACAACGGTGGTTTTCTCCCACATTGGGTTTCCACCTTAAATCCTGATGTTCATGTGTGTTGCTTATGTGTGATACTTTATTCTATTCTTATTGCACATGCTTACTGCTTATAAAATGCTTGATAAATCTCTTACATTCTGGTTTAAGTTTAACAGATAAAGAATTATATGTTTTACAAGTTTACTAAGCATATGATAGTTTCTTTTACAATGGTCACATTTCAGTAAAGTTGCGTATATATTTCAGAAAAGAAAATTATTATTGTGAGTTTTTAAAATATTGATTCACCCCCCCTCTCAGTATTTTTCCCAACAAAGGGTTACTCCCATAAAAATGTCATATGCATATTGCCATTTTACTATCAAGAAGAAACTGTCACAATCTCACTATAGTCATGATCACTGTTAATCACGTATGAGTATATGTCAATCATTTTCATCAATAATTTCAATCCTCAAAGTCTATTGTAGTCATACAAGGTAATTTTCATGCATATAGGTCTCTATCCCCATATCACAAAAATCTTTGTCATCATAAGCAAAGTCAAATTCACTTAAAACATCACTACCACTTAGGAAGACCACTGTCACAATGAAGGTTACTGTCACATATAAGAAGGAAGATCAGTGTCATAATGCTCACATAGAGGATCATGTTACATGTCTCTATTGAACATTGTTACACTGAAATTTGTCACCATGACTATCTGCAGTTAGTATGGCTCCATCAACAGTCAAAATATCCTCCTTGTCAAGCCTTATACCTCTGCTCTCCATGTCAAACTTCAAGAAAGAGAGAAAGTCATTTAAAATCATGTTTATCTCTGGGTATGCAGGTTCTCTCTACCTTGCCTGCGTGTACGCACTCCAAGTTCATTATACCTGCATACTTGTATGCTCTGTTTGTCAAGGGTTGGGTGTGTACCCCTGTAAAGGTCAAAAGGCGTGAGTTTCATCTTAAAAAAGTTACTTGTGGTCATTTCTAGAGCATTCTAGAAGATTGTTTGACGTGTTTTGAGTGCCTCCAGATGGTTCATGCATCCCTATGAAAGAGGAACTTATCCCATCAAGAGAGGAGCTACCCCATCCAAAAGAGGGGCTTATCCCATTGATGTTGGACCTAATTAACTTCCTCTAGAACATTATAAATACAGGCATTGGGCCAGAGGAGGGGAGGTTGAAAGCTGAACATTCCAAAGGGTAGATGCTGCTGGAATTAGGACTTCCTTGTAGAAGCTTGTGAGGAGAGATTACCATCCTTTCTTGTTTCATTTGGAAGTGGGTGAGCTTATCAAAGTAAAGGAAAACTCTTGCTGGACCCTGGGAGAACTTGCACAACACCAAGGCTCAGGTTGTAATGGTTTCTTTTGTTTCCTTAATACAAATAAGTCCATTCTTCTCAACAATTTGTTATTAATGAATTGTTTCATATACTCCTTGGTCTATATGTTGAATATGTTTTATTTTATGAGATATTCAGGTGCTATGTAATAATTTGATTGTTAGTGCATGCAGGTTTCGAAGTGAAGGAGGAGCTCATCTGGATCGACGAGGCTAGACTACTACAACAGCGTTGGACTACAGGTAGGATCTAAAACACTTGGTTTCTCGTGTAATAAATGCATGTTCAGAGAAGGATTGCTCTTAATTGTCTTTTTTGTCACTAGAAAGTCTTAGGCTTCTAGGGAGGTTGGTTTTGTCCGCGAGATTAACTCTTTCTGCATGACAAATTGGCGACTCCGCTAGGGACTCCATTGATGTGATTGATTTTTCCTTTGAGTGACACTTTGATCTGAAAAGAGTCATTTCTTTTTTGGTTTTTGATTGTTTGACTATGTATTTGGGTGGGCTAGCTTAGAGTTAAGTTAGAGTTTAGTTTTTCTTAATTTTCCAGTAGTACACACCCTCTGAGTTAGTCACAGTGTGTACCTGTACGCACTGTACCTTTGTACACAGAGCGTGCACGCACCTGTGCAAATAGGCTCCCTGCGTACCCTGTCAAAATTGAGAAAATTTCCATTTTGCCTATTTCTTCCTTTAGATTTTGTCTTTTATTAGTTTTTACTTCCCATATCCACTGGTTATCTGTCAGAGATCTTCACCTGAACTTCTTTCGTTAGCGTCAAGAGTTTTAGTGAAATTCATAGAAGTTCTTGCCTTAGGGTTTTGATTTTTGCATTGGTCCTGTAGTGACTTTGACTTTAGGAGTTGTGAAACCTTATATCTCTCTGGTTTTGTCAGTCTTCTTAGGAGTCGGACCTGTCGTAAAGTCTACCTGTGTGAGAAACCTACCTTTGTGTTGTCTCTTTGCGGAATTTCAAAGTAGCTTGTTGATTGAAGTTGTGAATTTCATTCTTAAGAAATGAACAAAAAGAGTTTTATTTTTTGTTTTGACTGGTTTGTGATTCTGCATGAACTGGTCCTTGGTTTGATTGTTTCCGAGTAAAACATCCCAGAATCATCTTAGTAGGCTTTTACCTCTTTAGATTTACTTTTAGGTAAATTTCCTTTTGATTTGCTTTTGAGTGAAGTTTTTCATAGGTTTTTATAAATTTTGCAATTGCTTTTGTTAGAATAGTTTTATATGCTTTGTTAAATAGGAAAATACAAAAATATCTCCTTTGCAAAGTTTTTTTTAAGTAGCATTTGAAGTTTTTGAAAGAGAAAGGAATTTTCGTGCAAGTAATGAGTGGTCATGTGTTGTGTGCTTGGAAAAGATAAAGAGATTGTTTCTTTGATTGTCTATTAAGAAAGTTTCTTTCATCAAAAGTTTGCATTCTCCAACTCTATTAATTAGGGAATTCATTGAAAAAGAAAAGTAGTGTAAATCATCCTAGGTGCATCTTTTTAGTGGATTTGAGTCGAGTCTACACATCATCAGTTTCATCTCCACTACCTTTTGTCTTAAAGAAAAGCCATAAA